>JASDQU010204622.1:15610-26362 GCA_032191745.1 Picea mariana
TTTCACCATTAACGTGTAATACATAGATATCATTGTATGATTCATAGTGTTTTAAACTGAGATTGATGAAAAAGTGATCAATCTTCTCATACCATGCCCTTAGGCCATAGTTGGCACACAAGATTTCCATCTTTCTCAAAATTTTAGAGTTTTTCTATATAAATATCTTTAGTGAGATCACCATTTATAAAATCACTTTTGAAAATCAAACATAGTTCATATTTGCAATGGAGGAACAAAATTCAGTGTAGTCGATTTCTTCTTGCTAAGAAAAATATTTAGCCACCACACAATCCTCATTTCTTTCAACATCTCCTTCCGATGTGAATTTGGTATTTTATACCCATCAATATTTCACTACATTATTTCCTTACAATTCATGAACTAAATCCCATGTGTCATTCTTCATCAATGAATTCTACTCATTATCCATGGCATTCTCCCATTTATCTCTATCATTTTTGTTTGCATATGTATTTGGATTACGCACCTCTATCACATGTGCCATTATAGAAACACTATCATACTATTTATGACTTCTAGTTTTTCTTGAGTCATTGATATCTCCTACATAAGCTCCAACAACTTCAATTGTCTTGATCACTCATCTAGGACGATAAACCCCCTTTTTTGAAGGGATTCATGTATCGATATCATCATTTATAGATTGAATAGGGGAACCAAATATTGTGGCCAATTCTATTATGGAAGGTTGATTGTATGTTGATTTATACAATGGAATTAATTGACCAATTGACTGAGACCTGTCAAGTAGTCAATTGATATATAATTCCCTAGAATTTCCAAAGGATCATTGTTCAACAAGCCAAAAGAGGAACTCAATAGAGTGATACTTGAGGTCTTCTTATCAAAGAAAACATCTCTTATTTATGTAATATCCTATTTGATATAGTGAAACAACCTATGGTCCTTTGACTCTTTAGAATATCCCATCATGATATAAGCATGAATCTTCACATCCAATTTATTCTTTCTATAATCTAGAATTTGAATCCACATTATGCATCCAAAGGTTCTAAGACGTCCAAATCAGGGTTTCTTCCACTCCATTTTTCGATTGGAGTTACATCATTTATACAAATTTAGTTGGAATCATATTTAACAAACAATTTGAGAAATAAATAGTTTTTTCCCAAAACTTAGTTGATAGACCTTTGGCCTGAAGTAAAAACCCTAGAATTTCTAGCAAATTTCAATTCTTTATTTCAAGAATGTTATTCCTCTAAGGTGTGTAAGTTACATATCTCTACCAAAATATACCATTATGTGAAAAGTACTTCTTAAAATTATTTCCTACATATTATCTTTCATTCTCCGATCTAAAAACTTTCATAGGTCTATCTCATTTATTTTTAGCTAATGCCCTAAATTCCTTGAAATTTTAAAAGACATGATTGTTATTCTTCAATAATATACCCAAGTATAGTTGGAAAATTCATTAATGAAATTCAATACACACCTTGCACCAGCTAGTGATTGTTTGTTTAGGGAACACAAGTCACTATGGACAAGTTCCAAATAAGTATTTTTTCTCCAAGTCTTCCCTATTTCAAATGCAAGCAAATGGTGATTTTCCAAGAATACATATTTCACATACTCCATTCGGGGGAACAACCTTAGGTATTCCAATAACTATATTGTGTTTCACCATTAGTTTGAAGCTTCAAAATATCGGCCATTTGAGTCATTCATGCCAAAGTCTACTTGAGTCATTGGTGCGAGCTCTAAGTGAACTTAGTCCTAGGTTTGTCCAGTGAAATTCATATAATATATATTGTTTATCATTAGAATCAAGAAAAAATTCAATGACAACAACACGATTTTTGTGCATATCCTTCACAAAAACTTGATGTAGCTAAAAATATACCTTCTTTCCATTTTGAGTTAGTTCGGGTACATATAACAAATTGACGCTCAAGTTAGTTACATGGTACACATATGTTATTACACCATTATGATATTCAATATTTCTCAATTGGAAACAATAAGTGCATAATCATTTGTTACAAAGATTTATTTTTTTTGTATCGTAATTTAGTGAAGAGAAAATATAAGCATCTTTATCCATATGATGAGTGCAATTAGAGTCAACTATCCATTCAATATGATATGTTGATAAGTATGAGAATGGAAGGCCTAAGAAGTACCAATATAAATCATATAGTTATTTTCCTTACCTTTTGAAGTTCGATTTTGCAGGTCAGTCAATCTTCAAGTTGACACGTCTCCTTCAAGCTTATTCACTTTCTCCTCTAGGTCCTTGGTATTCTGCCAATACCCCTTCTATATCTATCCAAATTTCCTAAAATAGTGATGATTCTTTTTCTTTCTACCTTTCTTAGTCCAATTCTAATCACCATGCTTCTTCTTTGTAGTCTGGCTAATGTAATCACACTCTTTCTCTTGGTTGCATTGCCAACCTCTTTCTCTATAATTCTATTGAAAATTTCCCTTTTATAAAATGGGCTTGTTTCTTGACCTTAAGTTTCATTTCATAAATAATTTTTTCATTTTACCTATTCAATAAACCATAGAAAGAGTCAAAGGGATAATCCTTAACATCATATTTTCTAGAGTTCTAGCTGGTACGAAACATCAAACCTAACACACCATAATTTGTATTTAGATTCATCAGGATTGGTTCTATGAATTGACCATATTTCTTAGGAAAATCCTTTACACATTCTCCCTTTCAAATGAAGTTCCTTTACATGAACCAAGTATTCTTGAATTCTTTCAAAGGAGAGAAGATCTGAAAAGATCAACTCTTTCTGAATATGCATAACTTGAATTTCACCAGCTTTATCAAATAGAGTTTTCATCTTCTTCCAAACAACATTTGGGAAATTGATCCTACTTGAATGGAAGTGAATCTCCCTAGAGATGTGGGTAATTATGACTGCTACAACCTCATCCTTCTTCTCCTTGATGATAAATTTTTGTTGGTCATCCTTTAGATCTAGAATCATAGTTTTTTGTAAACCGCCATAATGCTTTATTCTTCAATAATGTTTCCATATATTGTGCCCAAATTCCATATTTGTGGCCAGTTATAACCACACACTCTTGCTTATAAGTCATAATGTTCATATATATATCTAATCTCTAATTCACTTAGCAAGTTGAAACCCTGAGTCAATCTACCAAACATACATGACTCGTTAGGAGCATGTAAAATCAATAACCTCCATAAGACTTGTACACAATAGGCTAGTTATCAAACCACTAGATATGATATCATGTTGGATAATGATAAGATTAGGTAGATTACAAAGATAGTATTCCAAGAGAGGTAGTGTTTAAAGACACAATTACAACACATAATCACAAACAAGCATATCTCAACATACATAGCAATGTAAGGAACCATAATATTTTCATACACAATACTTATCAAACATGTTTTTCTCATTACTTGATTAACCCATAAGGCCATGTTTTTATAGAACCAATATGTAACCAACTCCCTTGAAGTGGGGAATGTGAGGTCCACATACATTGGCGAGGGTATCATAACAAACTCCTTAATTTATGCCTTATTTTGTGTAGTAGTCATATACTTTGTTCTGGATTCCAAAATAGTTGAATCCCTAGTCATCCATCAAGTCACCCCCTTAGTATACCTCCTTAGTTGACTATCAATTAACTGTCTCCAAAAATTCTAGATGTGATGAAATTCCATAGCTTGTTGTTCCAATAATTTTGAGGATCCCATATATTTTCTCCTTGGATTTTAATCTCTATAATGCATAGTTTCCTAGATCCATGAAGGTGAAATAGATACTCCAATTAAGGATATCGATCAATAGATAGGTTTGAAAATTCCTTTCACATATCTTCACCAATTTAGAATAAATGGAAGCATGTTATTCTAAGATGTATCATCATTGTTACATGAGAGTAAAGTTTGTATGTGTGAAAAGTTCAAATTGTAAAGGTTATAAATCTTTCTATCATGTTAGTCCAAGAAATAAACAATGTGATTATGTAAACCCACAACAACTACTTCTTATGTTTACTAATTTTATCCCGTGACTTTCATTGTCACCTCTTCTTTCTTCTGCCACATTGAACCTAAATTGCACTATGTTTAATCCCCACACACTATATAAAATTATCTTGTAAGTTGAATTTGTCATTGTATGAGCCCACAAAATACAAGTTATGAGCTAGTTAGTAGGGAAATTTGAACATATTGGATCTAAAACTATCCTATCAACTTCAAATTGTAATTCATGATGAAAACCTCCGTTTTCCTATTCTGTTATTGTTTACCAACCTTTTATTTTTCTATAATATGGAGATACCCAGGAGAGTTTCATAAGTAAATTCAACATTTAAAATCCCAATAATAGGCCTCAATACACTTACCTTACCTCTTACCTCATAACAAAGGATGATTTAAAAGAAAATGTCGCTATTTCTTTCAAGATATGTGTTTGTTGTATTTCTCCCATACACTTGACAATGCCTAGAGGTTTGTTAGCTATTACGGAGGAAAAATATGATGATTTATAATAATTCCTTTATTTATTCCATGTAAAGTAATAATAATAATAATAATCTATTTTTAAGGTCACAGTCAATCCAGACACCAAATTTGTGTATGAAACCCCTTGTGCCCACCGATTCAACTGGTAAAGTCTACGGAGGTATACATACCCTACCCCCTTTTGGATTTGAACTTGTGACCTATTAGGATGAAACACATGTTCTTAACCATTTGGACCACTCTCTCATTTTGATTTTGAAGGATTTAAAATAAACTCAACATACGTAAAAGATAATATAAATAGGGTTTAAAATAAACTCAACATACGTAAAAGCTAATATAAATAGATAATAGTGCATATTTGTAACAATTTATTATAATATGTTAGTATTGTATGAGCATTAAATAAATGTTATTTGGGAGAATATGACATACATGTTTTTCCAAATCCATGTACCCAATGGTGATAAATGATGCAAAAATATAAGCGATAGTGTCATGATGCATGGTGATAGAAAAACATGAACATTGAACATTGGAGGGAAAAGGTGGGTGGATTTGTGGTTGTGTCTCTGTTTGGATTCAAGCATCTCTATGTTAACTTCTTACACTGTCTTTATAGAGATAATAGAACATATAAGTATTTGAATTTTTTTTCAATATTTAAGAGGGTTTGTCTTCTTTTAAGAAAATGTGGAGTAATGATGCAGATTATCTTTTGATCTCATTGTTTGACATCCTCTTCTATAAGAGAATAGCTCCTCTGACTTCACATTATTCTCACAACATTGGAATTATTTTCAAGTTGTATCAAATGACAAACAAGGATATTTGCAAGCCATATTCAGATGAGCAACAATGAGACTCCTCTTCCATTTCCTTCTGGATGGGTGAAGAGGTAAAAAAAACTTTCAACTTTGATCAATGCCGATGATGCTAACTATAGTTAAGGATCCATGGATTATCAATCCTCCTCCAAATAACTCACGAATAATACTAAAGGTATCAATATACATATGCCTTTCAAGGTATATGACATGTATTACTAGGTGCAAGTCTTGAAGGTGACTATTGATGTTATGTGATTCATTTTGATAGTCTCAATCCCACTTCTTCACCCTTGTGAGCATCAACTAGTGCAATAAGTGAGTGGATTATACAAAATCATGAGAAATTGGTTGGTTGCAACGAACACTAATGGATATGGATCATAGATCAATGACTTACTCTATACAAAAAATACAAAAAGTGATATTTCATATGTTGGACTGTAGAAGACCCTCAATATCTAGTATTAAATTGTCAATTATTCTTGCAATACTTTAATCACATAGATTTTAAATGAGTGAAAAATTTAAAAGTTGGAACCTATCTAGTTGTAAGCAAATCTTTATAATAATGTAAACCTAAAACTTATATTCTAATTAACTATTACCAACAATATAATTAAATCAAATCTATCTTAGTTATATAGTACCACGGGTCTTCACTCAGTGAACCTGTGATATAGTGCCTTCGTTCATGGGATATTAAAGAATACCCCTAATTTCACTAAATATTGATAAATACCTTTCAAAATCCTTTTGTTGAACCCCCCTCCCAATACATGTTTCCAATAAAATAAACCCTTACTTTACTAGATACTCTTTTTTACACCCCCGATGATCCCACACCGCAAATACCTACAATATATTGACTTTATTTTTCAAAATTTAAAATCCCCTTTTATGAATGAATGTGATAAGATATCGGTCAACAAAGTGAAGTCCCCATGTATAATACTTTCAGAATAATTATCCCTAAAATTGAGTATAACTAACAATTATAATAAACAATATAAAATAACCATATAATATTTAACGACTATTAAATAATACGAAGAAATGAGTCACAAAACGATTATGATTAGTAATATCATAGTATCTCCCATCACTACTTCAACACTTGTATAACTATATTACAAAGGAGTATAATCGATTCAATAGTATATTGAATGATATATCCTCTTACCTCCCATGCATTTCCCTGTCAATGTCTTAATAAGGATTTCAAATTTTGAGGACAGTATATTCTTATCAGTTTTTTAAGAATTTCAAATTTTGATTACAATTTTTATTAGACAAGGAGTATAATCGATTCAATAGTATGTTGAATGATATATCATCTCACCTCCCATGCATCTCCGTGTCAATGTCTTAATAAGGATTTCAAATTTTGAGGACAATATAGTCTTGTCATAAAGAATACCCCTAATTTCACTAGATATTGATAAATACCTCCCAAAATCCTTTTGTTGAACCCCCCTCCCAATACATGTTTCCAATAAAATAAACCCTTACTTTACTAGATACTCTTTTTTATACCCCCTATGATCCCACACCGCAAATACCTACAATATATTGACTTTATTTTTCAAAATTTAAAATCCCCTTTTATGAATAAATGTGATAAGATATTGGTCAACAAAGTGAAGTCCCCATGTATAATACTTTCACAATAATTATCCCTAAAATTGAGTATAACTAACAATTATAATAAACAATATAAAATAACCATATAATATTTAACGACTATTAAATAATACAAAGAAATGAGTCACAAAACGATTATGATTAGTAATATCATAGTATTACCCATCACTACTTCAACACTTGTATAACTATATTACAAAGGAGTATAATCGATTCAATAGTATATTGAATGATATATCCTCTTACCTCCCATGCATCTCCCTGTCAATGTCTTAATAAGGATTTCGAATTTTGAGGACAGTATATTCCTGTCAGGTTTTTAAGAATTTCAAATTTTGATTACAATTTTTATTAGACAAGGAGTATAATCGATTCAATAGAATGTTGAATGATATATCATCTCACCTCCCATGCATCTCCGTGTCAATGTCTTAATAAGGATTTCGAATTTTGAGGACAATATATTCTTGTCAGTTTTTTTAAGTACTTCAAATTTTGATTACAATTTTTATTACACATTTATGATAAGGTTAAGTAGTTCTTATGATACTTGTTATCCAACACATATTCTCCTTTTTTATTGCATGAACTAATCCAACCTACTAACGAGCATACTCCCTAAACATGTAGATGGAATTGTTGAAGCAACATCAAAATGTTCTCATTTTAACATTGTTCTCATTTTCAAAATGCATAGGCACTTTCTTATTTCATTTAACAAAACTAGGATATTCAAGTACTTAAAGTGACACTTTCTTAAGTCATTTCACAAAACTTGGATATTAAAGCACTAAAAATGAATAAAAGTGTGTTCTTTGGATTCATACTATTGTAGGATCTCTCTATATCATAGAGACATTCTAAACAACAGCATGCCATGGGAGATGATGCTACATATATCCTTGGTATGTAGCTTTATGCATGACACATATGCAACCCATTATATCTCATTTGTCCTTTTCTCATACATTTCAATCTCTCGATATCAACACCTTTGAATCTCGAGGAAATCACATGCATTATTACTTTGAAAAGATAATTTTGTTGATTTGATAGAACATTGGTCCCTTGCGGTTGCACCAATTAGCTAATTGGAAGGATGTCTAAAAGCAGAAGGGGAAGAAAGGTACGACCATAAACTTTTCATATTCCCAATACATAATTGTTGCCTTGCTAATATATCTGAGACTTTGTTAACATATTTATACTCATAACACATATTGCATATTGAATTTCAAGGCTAATTGATAATAATTATAATTAACAATTTTTATTTGGTTGCCAAAGTAGAATATTGATTATAAAGTTATATATGTCTTAAACATTAAAGTAATCATGATTATATAGATATTACTTTGTAAAATATTTTAGGATAACATGCATTTTATTTATTTATTTATATACCAAAGTAATGATTATCACATGAAGTATTTGAAATTTGAAATTTATAAATCACAAAGTTAATCTAAAATATAAAGTATAATTGAATCTCTAAAAAGTAAATTGACACAATGTTTAGAGTCTATCAAGTACATCATAAGTTAGTCTAGTCCATGAAACTTGTACTAATCCCTTCCATAAGTGAAATAATGTTTAGAGTCTATCAAGTACATTCTAAATTTAGTCTAGTCCATGAAACTTTTATTAATCCCTTCCATAAGTTGGTTATTTTCATGAAAAAAAGGTAAAGTGATAGGTACATGGTTGAGAATGTTTAATAAAACATCATTCTAAAAATATTCTCCAACTATTTTATTAAAACTTATTCTTGAGCTATTTTAATAAAACTTGTCATGGTGCTAAAATGTTACTTCTTTGTAAGGAAATTCGTCGATCAATAATCAATTAAAAGAATGCTCTCCTTGATAAATTGATTTGTGTAATGAAAATGTTGAGTGTAATATCTATGAAGACTACCTCATTAAAAATGTTGGGGTCCTATAATTATAGGTAACTCGATTCTTCGGCTGTTGATTTGGCATCGCTCCCATGATGAAGACATCTGGCTCGATTGATTGCATTTTCCCCTCCATCCTTTTCGCCCAATCCTTCATCACCCTACAACTTCCTTCATCCACCATCTGCACCCTCACTTCCTTTCCCATTTGTCCCGTTAACTACATCTCGCCCGCCACTCATCCCTGCATAAACAAACTTAGGATGATAAAATATTAGTTAGTTTAATAATGTAATTGATAATAAATAAAGGATTAGATTAATTAATAATGTTAGTAGTTAGTAAATAAGTCAATAAAGTTAGTGTAATTAGACTAATAAACTAAGTTAGTTTTGTTAGTAATTAATAAATTATTAATTAATTAAATTAGTAATTAAGTTAGTAGTTAAGTTAGTGTATTAGAATTAAAAGTTAATTATAAAAATAAAAATGAAAACATATAAAAAAACATATGTTAAAATATTTAATAAAAAAAACATAAACTAATAAACATATAAAATATTTAACAAAAATCAAATTAAAAACAAAACAATATAAAGAAACATATATTAAAAACAAAACACAAAACAATAATAATAAACAATAGAAATATATATTAAATAAAACATAATAAAAAAAATAAAAAAATGAAATATAATAAAAAGCAAAAACAAATAATATAAAAGCAATAAACAAAAAATCAAAATCCACTATATCCTAAGTCTACCCACTCACGCAGACATATGAAACCCCCCTCCCTCACGTCACACCTCAAGGGGTCCGATAAGTGGTATTGGGAGGGACACTTGTCACCTCTTGGTGAAATCAGACTCCCCCTCCCAATACCACTTACCACCTCAGGGGGTTTGATATACTGTTTACCTCTTCAAAATTGTCCTCTGCCAATTTTTCAAAACTGCCTGTTTTTTTTGCCTGTTTAACACTTCATCTTTCGAAGCGGATTATGGGAAAACAAAGATAGATTTTTAAAAACTAAGAGAGGTTTTTGTTCATCAAGGGATGAAGAACACAAAAATCTTCCATTTTTTGCACAAGTGCTACCAGTTGGGAGTATCGAAGCCAACTTTCAGCCTCATGTTTTTAGTTTTGCGTTTTTCCTGTTTCAGTCCTGATTTTGCGGGAGCTGTTTCGACAATCTGGAGACAAAATTGGCGAAACAGAAGGAGGTTTTTGTCTAGAACATGCTCATATACAATAAAATCCTCCATATTTTTYACAGGTGTCACCGTTAAAGAGAAACAAATKTCTGAATTGAYCCCTTCTTTGTAGAAATTCGGCCCATCTTTCATGGTGAATAGTTCCAGATTTTTGGGGATTTGTCGTTATTTTTTGCCGAGGTTGTTGAATTCAACCTTCTGAGCTTGGGGAGAGTCCGTTTTATATATTTTAATGAGTCACATGCATAGTATATATCAACAGGGACCATAATATAATTTGTAACAGAGCTCATAGAGCTTTCTCTATTTTCATCAATTCAATAATACAGTCGCAAGCGGTTACATGATTCTTGTGTCAAATCCATTGGTGAAGTTTTTCTCACTGTGATTTTTTTTTCCTCTGTTTTTATATATGTTTCTCTTCTCTATTGTTTTAAAGAGATTTAAGATCACGATTTGTGTAAAAACACCTCGTTCCCTGTTTAAAGCAATGTCAATGTTTTCCACTGAAAGTTTAAATACACAATTCTTTACTTCTCTATTTTTAATTTGACTTCTTAACATTTTTACCTCTACCACACCTAAAGCCTATGAAGAATCCAATGATTTGCCTACCTATCCTTGTAAGGTTGTCTGTAGAATTTGTTTTTGATT
>JASDQU010204623.1:11845-24220 GCA_032191745.1 Picea mariana
GTTTGATTGATTGAAATGGCATAGTTATAACACTTATGCATTGTGATTTGAATAGTTGAAAGCGTCGATGGTTGTACCATTGGTAATGACTATTCTGCATGGCCAGCAAATAGCTCCACCACCTTCGCATGATGTCATTAATGCCTTCCCTTAGCCCTATTTCACTTCTGCTAGCTCGGGTAAGCCTTCGGGCATTTTGTTCCTATGTATGTTGCATTCAAACACTGGATCATTCACTGTGTGCTCTTCCCCATGGCATCGGTGGTGCGAATAGAGCCGAATGGTAGCCAAGTCTTGCTACTATTCGACAATGCTCGGAAAGACTTAGAGGATAGTGGTTGGCTCATGTTTGTACAATAGTTTGAGGGTTTTAATCTATGTGTTGCACAACAGTTCGCCCTGAATTTTGATGGCTGTAGAGACAAAGTGGGTGACATTCAGCTTGAAATCAGTGAAGAATTTATCAGCTCTGCCACAAGGTTAGCAGCCACGGGCCAACGATGGTTTAAAAACTCTAAAGTGGAAGAGGTGCCATGGTCGTTACTGCTGGTCTCACGGAAAGTCACATCCTATGATAGAGGTAGGCCAAATTCCACACTTAAACTAAGGTGGCATGATCTTTTGATGGTGGCTAAACAATTCGTGACCTGTGAGGGTCAATATGGAAAGGTTTTTTTCTATCACCTTTGACTGTTAATGAATTTTATGGGTTATCCATTAAATATGCCATTTTACTTCCAGCATAGCCTTTATAAAATGGCTAAGAGGTTTAAAAGAGAAAAGGTCGATAGTAGCTTGTTCCACCATGGCCTAATCAGACTCATCATTGTTCACCACTTGAATCTTCACAGTGATAGTTGGCAAGCTTTCATCTCTCGAAATGGTTTTGTTGATACAAAGCCTGTCCAAATTGACAAGCCTGTGGTTAGTGTGACTAAGGTCGGGCCACCCGTGCCCTTCCATGCCCTTCTACCCTCTCCTAAACCCTCAGCCAACCCTGATATCGACCTACCCAACGTTATAACTGAGAAGGTTGAGGCTATAAAAAAGCCTGTGAGCAAAAAGGTTAAAGGTAACCCTACTGTCGACGACAAAGGTAAAAAGAATGCTCGGCTTATCTCGAGGCTGGCTAGGAATAAACCTAAACCTAGTGCTGAGCAGAAGCCCATAGTCCTCAGTGAAGACTCATACTCTGACATAGAACGCTTCCTAGCTAGTGAGTACCCTTACTCCCATGGATTGTGCTCCGAGCCACCCTATGATTTCGTTTCTAATCTACCCCCTTGCCTAAGGAACAATCCGAGTTACCCAGGGATCAATCTATCTAACGAAACCCTCGGTGATTCTCCAAATCCCTCGACTATCGGATAGTCGTCATGCAACTAGTGTAATGTATGGTTGGAACGATACTATACAGACGTTCCCTTACTTCAATCGAAAATCGAATCATTGGAAAACCAAGTTGTAGTATTGACAAGCCAAAGGGACAAGCTTCAAGCAAATGATAGGAAGCAGAAAACCACTGGTTCCATCGTTTTTAGGAATGTTGAATCGGCTACAGCCGTCGTCAATTCCAAAATGTCATGATCAAGTTGTTTGCTCGTCATCCAGGTATGAATTTAGGTATCAGTTTTGTTTTGTGAATTGCTAGGATTAATATAATGATTTGAGTTTGGTTTTCAAACAGCTTTGTCCATTGTTCGAAATGACTCTGTCATAGCCGATTATGTTGTTCATCCTGTACATTGTTTTTGTTTTGCTAAAATTAAATGAGGTTATGATTTGGTTAAATGATTTGGTTGTGCCTAGTTTAGCAATTGATTGGTTTTCATTTGTTTTGATTTGTTTGACTGTTGGTGTGAGTTAACAAAATCAATGGTTTGTTTTTGATTGGATTTTGTTTGTATCTGACCTGTATAGGAGATTTTTATGCTAAAACTAGAGCATGATAAGTTTTGATTTGGTATGATTTCGTTATGGTTGGATAATATCGGCTCTGATTTAGTTTGTATGTTGTGATTTTGGAACGACTTTGTGAGTTTGAATTGATGTGATGTAATCTTCTAAATCAGGAATACAACTATGATCGACTCCTCTTTGGAAAGAATGACTCTGTTTTGTATGGAAACGATATTCTCATTTAAGCTTATGCAAAAAATATCTACACCCGAATCATGGAACTGTTTTGATTCACAACGACTATGTTAAACTCCAATTGTTCGATTTGCTCTTGTCTTGATTGGATTGTTGCGAGTCTTCAGTTAGTACGATTGTTTTTATGAGTTGGATTCGTATAAAAAATAGACTTGATACTACTCTGTTTGATTTTAATTTTCAAAACGAGTTGGTTAAACCCAGATCGACATATTTTATCTCTGTCGAATTCGGTTAATAGTTCGTTTTTAAGTAAATTCTAGTAATATTTTCGTTGAATATCCATTGATTTTGTCTGCCCCAATTAGCAATAACAAACGATTGGAAAACTCTTACACACCCTGTTATCAACTGATTGATCCTGTTATGATTTCATTTGAGTTAATTTACACATCAGTTTTAATTTGATTCGCTAATGACATGGATTGTTGGTTTATGTTAATACAGTTATATCAATTTGAAAATGATCTTGTTGTTTTCGTATGGATTCGATCGTGTTTCCTGTTGATGAGGCAGCATAAACGATTGCCTATGATTTGTTTAACTGTATCGATTTCAATTTGATATGAAAGGATTTCATTATTGTTTGATACAATTTTGTATACCTAGATTGGTAACGAATTAAACAGAGTATAGTTATCTAGTTTAATCGTTTGATCTAGTTTGTTCAAATTCAATATAAGTGTCGATTTGAATAAGGATTTTAGCAATCAAATATTTTTTGATAGTTTGAGTGTATTTTCAAAGATTTGAATTAATTTTAATGCTGATTTTGTGTCTGATTTAGACCAGCTACAGAATCGCACGATTATGTAGCTAGTCTATAGAATTAGATTTTTATCATTTTTATTAACAAAATATCCTCCTAAATTGTCCATTTTTTACCCTTTTCAGGTACATCCGAATTGCATTGGGCATCCTGTGGCAGTCTAGGAGATATTTGTGTGATACAGTTTTATTTTAGGTTCCTAGTTTAGTTAGACTTGGGATATTGTCCCAGATTTTTTGTAAACACTTTTGATAACTTCCACAGGGATGTTTTACCCTGTGGAAGGTCTTTAAATACTTATTATTTTTTGTAATAAGGAGCATCCTCACTTGTGGGAGAACCAGGATATGGATTTCTAATACAAACTGAGACAAGAGTTGATGTTTTTCTACAGCTTTTTCTTTCAATATATCAATCTTTTGTTTCAAGTTTATACATGTCGTTTGAAGTTGATTATAGACTAGTTTAGCTATCGTAATCTATTGGAGAATGATATGATTTAATTAATGTGTTATCCATATCTGATTTCTTTCATTACTTAAAAAAATATAGCAATTACTTTTTTTCAGTGAATGAATCACATATTTCTCTTCTTCGTTAATTGAATCATTTCGTATAGATCTTTGCATACTGGTTTATCTAACTGTGAAGATTTATAAATCATAAGATTGTTGTAATTTTTATGTCTTGTTTGTCCTGTAATCATATTTGAAGAGCATTATAGCTTATTGTTTATGACAAGCTTCTGGATAATTCGGTGCGGGTTTCCTCCCTCCGATCAGCTAAGACAATCATTACATACAGGACAAACCTGAAGCGTTTCTCCAGGTCAATTTGTTATTTAGTTGTTTGGTTAATTTGTTAGTAGAATATTAGTAGTTTAGTTAGATATATGTTTAGTTAGATTTTTAGTTAGAATCAGTATATTAGTTGTTTAGTTTAGTTAGTTTTTGTTTTATTTCTTTTCATAAAATTATAAAATCTAAAAGCAATAGCATCTCGCTGTCTTAGGACAGAACACAAATGAGTTTTTCAAGTTTTCATTCAAATCTGTAAATTGTAGATATTGTACATTTTGTGAATAAGTTTTATTTCCATTAGTAGTTAGATATTTAATTAGTTAGAGTTAGCATATTATTAGATAGTAGATTGTATATATAGAATAGTTAATTTTGTTTTAGTTTGTTTTAATAGTTATTTTTAGTTAGATTAGTTTATTAGTTTGTTTTAATAGTTAGTTTTAGTTAGATTAGTTAGTTTAGAGTAGTTTTATTTTGTTATCTTAGGACCTTAGATCGGCTAACGAAGCTGCTAAACCCGTCAGGGTGGTTCATCCCAAACAACTTGGGTTATTAGAAAACCCCGGACCAGTTCCACTCTCCCAGTTGACGGACGGTCAATTTCGCCCGTCAACAAATGGCGCTAGAAGGAGGGCTTGAATTTAATTAATGGCACGAGGTAGTCGCAAGACTCTCCCTCCACCTAATCGCTCACATATAGTGACTAGAAGCCATTCCAATGATAATATTCCCCTTCAAACAACAACTACATCAACCAACAATCCACAGATCACAGTTGAACCAACAACCCCTAATCCTACAGGTGGTGACATACAAGAGATTGTCCACCAATCTCTCATAAAAACACATAGTGCCTTAGCCCGTTTGAGGCAACCAAACCGTCTGTGGGGACAACCTTTGGATTTATCTGATATCAGAGAACAATTAGGAGGCACTAATCTCACTGTGACGTTGTCTGTAGGTTGTTCCCCTGTACTTTTGAGGGAAATGCATTCACATGGTACTTTGCCCAACCACCCCATACCATCATGTCTTGGGAAAAGTTTGAGTCATGCTTTTTGGAACAGTTCGGAGATGGTAAGCCTCCAGAAGTCCTAGTCATGGACCTTTCTAGCTTAAGTATGAACCCAAAAGAAAAAGTTAAAGAATTTAATCAAAGATTATTAACACTTAAAAACTGAATCCCTCTTGATTCCATGCCTGCCGAGAATCTTATAATAACATACTACACTAAAGCTTTGCATCAAAGTATATCTATCTGGGTTAAACGATCCAAGAAAGCCACGTTGTTAGAAGCCTTCGAGGAGTTAAGCCAGATTGAAAAATACATACTTAGTCTTAAAGACTCTACTAGCAACGAAACAGAGACTAGTTCTTCTTCCAAAAAGAAGATTGAAATCCTCCCCAGACCCACTCAAAGTAAGACACAACCTGAAAGCTCTGATTTAGAAAACTTAACTAAAGTTGTTCAAAAACTTTCAAATCAAGTTATAGACTTAAAAAGGATGACCGAAGAAGCTTCCTTGAGCAAAGGACCTTACAAGCCCCCGTTCTGGAAGCCTTTTCCCACCAACAGACCTAATCCAACCACCGAAGGCCTTAATCTAGAAAGTCTGCAATGCGCCCTTCAAACAATTCTAGAATCCCAAGATAACTTGATGCCTCCTGAGATTCCTGAGGAGGTAGTTGAACAAGAGACAGTTCAAGAAGAGGATTCTTCTCCAAACATTTTTGGACACTTCTCGGATAGCATCTTACAAGCTAATTTCGAGACAGTGCATCCCTATAATTACAGGAGTAAGACAACAAACAAACCTTCTTCCGAAAACACTACAAATTTGACTCCAAAGCAATCTAAATCAGCTGAGACTAAATAGAGTAATGTGAACCCCAACTTATATTATGATGTAGTTGAAGATCTTAAAAAGTTGAGAGCTAACATTTATGTTTATGAGTTATTGTAATTTCCTTTTCTGCTACAAAAAATGTTACAAAATATCTCAGAGAATGGAAAAAATGGTAATTCAAGTGGTAATAAGGTTGTGCAAAACAAAGTTCCTCAGAAGACTTCCACTAAAAGCAATCCTGATCCTCAAGATAAAGGAAGCCTTCCTATAAGTAATGTAAATAATGTAAATAATGTAGATAAAGTATCTTTAGAAACTGCGAGTAAAAAGCCACAAGCTACCACTCTTAGTACTTGCAAAAACATACCTCCATTTTTGTTAACTTTTGAAATCTTTAATAGAAACGTGCACAATTGTATGGTAGACTCAAGAGCGTCATCCAATATGATGCCATGGTCTGTATGTCAGAATATTAATGCTAAAGTTGAACCCTCTACTTTAAAAATCATACAACTTGATCGAACCAATGTTAAAGTTATAGGCGAACTAAAGAAAGTGCTTATAAGATTATCATCTAACCCCAAGGTTCATCAAGTCATTGATATTATTGTTGTGGATATTCCAAAAGTGTATGGTCTATTTTTAAGAAGGGACTGGTCGGAGCAGCTACACGGCTATTTCGTGACAAACTGATCTCATCTATGGCTTCCAGAGAACGGCAAGCCCAACAAGATCAAGGTAAATCATGAACGCTACCTTAAGTTCATGGTCACAGATTTGAACGATCCCAACGAACCATTTACACCTTCTGCTGATTCACCCAAAGTACAAGGGATGGACACCTTTTTTGGCAACTTCATGGCTGAGGCTTCAACTATCACCAATCCAGAACAACAGTCCGAGATTGTAGCATATATGCAGCCAACAACTTCTATGCAACAATCCCATGCGCCCGATGGAAATCAAATTTGGTCTCTGTATTTTGACAGGTCAAATTCCAAAGAAGGAGCTGGCGCAGGCTGCGTTATTATCAATCCGGCAGGTAACAAAACATTAATTGCATGTAGGTTGGAATTTGAATGTACTAATAACACTGCAGAATATGAGGCTTTACTGCAAGGTCTCAGAAAAGATTTAGATATGAACATTCAAAATTTGACCATTTTTTGCAAGTCCGAAATAGTGGTTAGACAGGTAAGAGATTCTATCCACTATCTGTCCCCGCATCTCAAAAGCTACCAATCCGAGGTATGGAATTTAATGAACAAATTTGTTGCTTTCAATATAAATTCTATTCCCAGATTGAATAATGTTGAAGCTGATTTATTGGCTAATGTAGCTTCTAAACTCCTTCCTATAGAAGGCATGTCCCCAGACGCATTCTCCGTTGAGCTGTTGTTTTGACCATCTGTTCCTGACAACATCACGAACTGGAGAGTCTTTGACGATGACTAGTAGATTATTAAGTTTCTGCACATGGAAGAAACTTTTCAAGGCACGGTGATAGACGAACACACACACGATGACAATTTACGCGATTTCATGGTAATATCAGATCCAAGAACTCCTGAATCTTCATTAGATATGGTAAACTCGATCCCTAAATCTCTAGTTAGATTAGAGAAGTTTTATGATCTTCAAGATAAATTTAAAAAGTTGGTCAACTGTAAAACCAATAGTTCCTCGTTATCTTATGAAAAGGTAAACTTAGGAACTAAGGACAATCCGCAGTGCATTAATCTAGGGGTAGCATGTTTTGAACAAGAAAAAGTTGCATTTATTAAATTGTTCAAAGAATTTAAAGATGTTTTTTCATGGACATATGATGACCTTAAAATGTTCGACCCTAACATCATACAACATGTCATTCCTATGAAACTCCAAACCTTACCCTTTCAACAAAAATTGAGAAAAATGCACCCTAAGCTCGAGCCGGCCGTTCAAAAAGAATTGAATAAACTCCTAAATGCTAAGATAGTTTTTCCTGTTAGGCACACTCAATGGGTTTCTAAACTTGTCCCAATCTGGAAGAAAAGTGGGGAAATCCGACTCTGCGTCGATTCCCGAAACCTTAATAGAGCGTCTGATAAAGACAACTATCCTATCCCACCCATGGAAAAAATCCTTCAAAAGGTATCTCATTCCGAGAGGCTATCTTTACTGGATGGTTTCTTGGGGTACAACCAAGTCTTGATGTCTCCACCAGACCAACTTAAAACTACCTTCCATACCCTGTGGGGCACTTATGCTTATTGAAAAATGCCCTTTGGATTGATTAATGTTGGTGCCACTTTCCTGATAGTGATGGACATCACTTTCTAAGGCTTAATCAATCAGTCCGTTGTAGTTTACTTAGATGATGTTACCGTTTTTTCTAAAAACAAAACCGATCATCTATCTCACTTACAAGCCGTTCTACAGCGATGTCGTAAATACAGCATCTCCTTGAATCCCAAAAAGTCCATCTTTGCAGTAGAACAGGGTAAACTCTTAGGATTTATTGTGTCAAGCAAAGGGATGATTATCTACCCCGAAAGGACTCGGGTCATCACAAAACTCCCCCCTCCTACATCCAAAAAATCTATGCAGTCTTTCTTAGGCCATATTAACTTTGTGAGAAGATTTGTCCCCAGTTTCTCCAAAATGGTCAGGCCTTTACAGAATTTGATTAAGAAAGACACCCAATATCACTGGGGATCCCTAGAAAATCAAGCTTTTAATGCAATAAAGAAGGCCATAATAGATGCTCCATCTCTCATGAGCCCCGATTTTTCTCAAGACTTTACACTCTACACTTTTGCTTCTGACTGTTCCTATGCCGCCATCTTAACCCAAAAGAATGCTGAAAACAATGAAGTACCCATTGCCTTTATGAGCCCTACTATCAAAGGCACTGAACTTAATTACCCAGCGGTAGATTGGCAAGCCTACGTTGTTTTCAAAGTAGTCAAGCATTTCCGGTCCTATCTTTTGAAGTCTAGGACAAAAGTCATTGTCCCCTACCCAGCCATGAGGAACTTGTTAGTGCAGAAGGAACTAGGTGAAAAGAGAGCTAACTAGGTCACCTCCTTGTAGGAGTACGACTTAGAAATCACCCAAGCTCAGATAGTGAGAGGCCAAGGGTTATGCAAGTTAGTTGTCGATTCAACACTAGGACAGCAAGAAGAAAGCGATACGTCAAACCTAGGACAGCAAGATCAAAATCTAATCTGTTGCACACAAAACTCTGTCAGTCCTTGGTATGACGATATAAGATTTTGTCTTGAACATGGGTCAGCACCCCGTCACCTGGATCCCACTAAAAGAAGAGCGTTAAGATTAAATTCTACCTCCTTTCATCTGGTTAATGGTATCATGTTTCGTCAAAGTTTTGACGGCGTACTGATGCGTTGTATTGAAAAATACGAAGCAGAAAAAGTCTTGCTAGAGTTGCATGCAGGAGAAGCTGGTGGCCATTTTGGTGGTGACACCACTACTCATAAGGTTTTAAGAGCCGGTTATTACTGGCCCACACTTTTTATATATGCTCATGCATTGTGTTGTAAATGTGTTATTTGTCAGAAAGCATCAGGGTGGTTACAAAAACTAGCCTTTCCTTTGCAGCCCGTTTTAGTAGATTCTCCTTTTCAGCAGTGGGGCCTTGATATCATAGGTCCAATCAACCCCCCATATTCAAAATAGCACAATTTTATTGTGACAGCTACATATTACTTTACCCAGTGGTCTGAGGCTACCGCGTTAAGAACTGTCAACACCAGTCAAGTAATTGCCTTTCTAAATTCGAATATTATCACTTGTTTTGGTATCCTTGACTGTTTAGTATTCGATAATGCTTCTTACTTTTCCTCTCTTGAGATGAGCGAGTTCACTTTGGAAAAAGGAATCAAACTAAATTATTTTGCTAGCTATTACCCCCAGGGCAACGGATTGGCATAATCAACAAACAAGAACTTGATTAAAATCATCAAGAGAATGGTGGTTGAAAATCACAAAAACTAGCATAATGCACTGTTAAATGCATTGTGGGCTGATAGGGTAACACCAAAATCCACTATAGGTAACTCCCCCTTTTTTCTCGTTTATGGCAGAGAAGCAATTCTGCCACCTCACATTCTTCTTCCTTCTCTACAGTTGTCACAGAAAATCCAAGAAGAAGATTGTCCCCCTTTGGAAAACCGAATTAACGCTTTGATGAAGCTAGAAGAGGTAAGAGCCCAAGCCAAACATAAATTAGATAAACATCAACTATTGTTTAAAATTTGGTTCGATTCTAATTCTTCTTCTGATAGGAATTTTGAAGTAGGTGTTCTCGTCTTGAAATGGGACAAACCGCATGAGGGAAAGGGAGAGCACACAAAATTTCAAAACTTATGGCTTGGACTGTTTTTAATTGCTGAAAATTTGGGTCCCAGTTCTTTTCGATTGCAGAATCTTGAAGGGCAGCCTGACACCTATCCGGTGAATGGCCAGGCCTTGAAAAGATACTTTGCTTGATGACAACCCTTGTATACTATGTACATATTTTGCTTCTATTTGCTTTTTTGTTTACTTTTTGTTTTTGATTTCCCCTTGAGGTTATCAGTTTGTGTTTTTGGAAATACGCATACCTGTATACTGAGCTATTCAAACAAAGAAAACAGAAAATTCCTTCCCTAAAATGACTGCTAAGAAAATGGTATAAACATCAATGGTATATCTGTGTTGGCAAAAAGTCTGTTTTTTGAAAGAAGTTGATTGATTTCGATCTCTGAGTAAAGCTTGTCATGATCATATGTTATCTTTTTACGCTATCCCTATTCCTTAAAGGAATGAATCAGAAGATGTCTCCCTACCTTAGGAAGTTGTTTTTGTAAATGAAACATCTCTGGATCTTAATAAAGGACAGTTCTAAAAAAAAAAAAACTGATGAGGTCTGAAAAAAATAAAAAAATAAATGTGTTAAAATATTATGATTTTTAGCGTCACCCCACTCAATTATATATCTAAGAAAAATAAAACAAAACAAATTATTAATAGAGATGTGGGAAGTGCTTGTAAACCCACCGGGATGCTAAACAGGTCTGTTGGTAGCGGGTAAATGCATGCACGACGCCAAGACAACTTCATTGGGGTACTGAACAGGCCCACTGGCAATGAAGCAATGTCGAGTATATGAAAATTTGAAAATAAGAAACCTCTTTAATGTCCTTTATTCTTATCTAGAACTTTTTGGCAGGATACAGATGTAGAGTGGGTTAAATGGCAACCTTGTCGAGGCTATGGACGCCTGCTGGCAGCAGTGGCTCTGTCAATAGTATTGGAGATTTTATCTTTAATATCATGACTCACTGGTCTTAAGACTGTTATTTGTTTTCATCTTTTAAAACACTGCTGGAATATTTGGTTAATGATGATGTTTATATGATTTTCTGGTTGTTGTTTTTGAATTGGAATTATCTTTGCTGTCCTAATCTGAATTTGTTCTTTTGGCAGAGATAATTGCTTCTACCAGTGTGTCGCCATTATTGGCAGCCAATTCACATTTTTCCACTGTCTTATAAGCTGCCTACACCAGTGTTTTGCAAACCTTGATTTTTCGTCGCAATTCTCAAATAAATGACACTTTTATTTTTGTGCCATTTGCACACTTACCTTCGATGTTGTTTTCACGACTATAAGCGTTAAAACTTGGTCTTTCGAAGTCGCATTAAAATCATTATTGAATTTTTGTTATCCTTCTTTTCGATATGCCCATTGCGCTTACATTTTACCTATCATTATACAGTTGGCAAGACCTTTTTATCTGCACTCACTTGACTTTCTTTGATTGATTATGTTGTTGGAAAATGTTTAACAAGTAGCATATGCTTGTCATTGATAGCAAGTACAACAGTGGATATGGAAAGATAAGAAGGATAAAATCCCTTGGGGATTTGGACGTACGTGAAAGCATAAGAGGAACAACGTTGAGGAAAACATGTGTAGCAAAGCTCAAGATACAAGAGATCGTAGAGGAGAAGAAAGACAAAGATCCATAGCCATTGGATCTCATTCAGAAATCCCATCAGCCATCAGATCGGACAGGAGATGCACGAGGTTTACCATCGGGAAAATCCAAGGTGAAATCTCGACAGAACGAGGGTCGTCAGATCTGAATATAGACAAGAAGAGCATGCTAAAGAGGAGGACAGGTCTCAGCTGTCAGATCCGAGTGCAGGGTCCGACCACCGTTGGATTGAGGAGAACCTGCACGATCCTTAAAGAACAAGGAGAAGCAGGCATAATCGTGATATGTGAAATCACGATGCAATCTGAGCCGTCGGATCAAGATTTGATCTGGACCATTGATTCTAGCCAATGGAGAGGCATCAGGGATCGAGAGTTGGACATGACAAAGATTATTGACATTAGGAACCCCAGTTTCACGATATGTGAAATCACAATGCAATCTGAGCCGTCGGATCAAGCTTTCATATGGACCGTTGATTCCAGCCAATGGAGAGGCATTGGAGAACGATAGTTGGACATGAAAAATATTATTGACATCAGGAACCCCGATTTTGTGATATGAGATATTGTGATTCAATCGCAGCCATTGAATCGAGAATGTGATCTAGACCATCGACCCAACTCATGACAGCAGACCACATCAGCTAGGGAAACGTGGCACAATTAGGTAATGACAAGTGTCAAACTGATTCAACATTTCAGGCACATGTAAGTCATGAATCAGAGTGACACGTGGCAGTATTCAACACGTGTCAATCCACGTGTGACGTCAACAGATGGACACCATATCAGAGTTTCGCGGATCGTGACTTGGGGA
>JASDQU010204624.1:0-18818 GCA_032191745.1 Picea mariana
TTTTTATTTTTATTTCCATGCTCATGTTTTTATTTAGTTTTTGTTTAATTCTTGTTAATAGCTTAGTTGTTTTCTTTCTAACCTTTTACATTACAGCTGTCATGACTAGCAGAGCCCAACTAGGCATGTAAGTACTCACTTTTTGCTCACACATCGACGAAAAGAGTGCAAACAGCAGGGAAGAAGGAGAGTAGCCTTCGTTCTTGATCACTGAAGAACAGAGACAGAAAGTCTCAAGCATTGTGGTCTAGCTCGGGGGTGGCTAGTGGTAAATCCATTCGGAGTCAGTGAGCCTACGGTTAGGTGGAAACAAGCACCCCTCTCAGCAGTTGCATCAAACCCGGTGTTATTCTGATAAGTGTTTTATGTATTGTATCTTGAAATTTATATGCTGACATGTATGCTCATAGTCTGTGCAATTATGAATGGTTTTAGTATAAGACTGTCTACATGGTGTTTTGATCAGAAAGGATGGCTACATGCTTTTACTGGAAAGACCACGTATGGATTATGTTTATATATATATATATATATATATATATATATATATATATATATATATCNATTTGTTCCCGTGTTTGTCTTACCCGATGCCTTGGATAGATTTCCCCATGAAGTCACCCTTTCGAGACCACTCCTTTACCTTCTAGAAGACCTTCTAGTCTGGTCTTCGAAACCTGAGGACCCAAAGGAGGATGTTATAGTTTAAGTCTTGAAATCTTGCACGAGGGAGAATGGTCCTTGTAGACTCCAACATTTTGGCATTTCGACACCCAGGATACCCAAGGGCGAGTTCCCTTGCACTCGCAAGTCCTGAAATCCCGACTTGCGAAATCCCAAAATGACAGCGTGTGGATGAGTTGGGACCGTTCGATGGTTAGGTACCCAGGATACCCTCCCTCTTGCTAAATGCACGAATGAGATCCTTTCAGAGGATCTTAGGCCGGTTACGACCGTAAAAATTGAATGAAGGAACGCAAGCGATAATGCCTCGACCCCTTTTTAACCTTCACAAGTAATGAAGAAATTGGGACCGTTGATCCTAAGATCCATGGGATTGCATGGACCATCCAGCTGTAGAGTACACATGGCGGCCGGTAAGCGCTTCGACGTTTTGGCACCCGGGGACCTAGAGGATAAGAACCCTTGTCCTCACGACTCATGAAATCCCGACATACGAAACCTCGAAATAACGGGGCGTGGACAAGTTAAGATGATTCAGTATTTCGGCACCCAGGATACCTAGAGGCAAGTCCCTTGTACTCGCAAGTCCCAAAATCCTGATGGGCGTAATCCCAAAAGGTCAACACGCGGACATGTTATGATATTTCGACATTTCAGAAATCGGAATACTCAAGGGTGTATCCCCTTGTACTCGCAAGTCCCAAAATCCCGACTTGCGAAGTCCTGATATGGCATAGTGTGACTTGGATCTACATTTTTCCGTTTCGGTACCCGAGACCCCCAAAGGACAGTTTTGTTCCATGTGTCTACTAGATGCAAAACCCCGAGATGGCCTAGTGCACATAAATCTGATACTTCGGTGTTTCGGCTTCCGGAGTGTCGAAGGGCATGAACCCCTTGACGTCTTATAACGCAAAATCTCGAAAGGAGAAACCCCTAAATGAGCTTAGAAAAGAATACTAGTTTCGGAGTTTCGGCTCCCAGGAAACCTAAGTGCGAGACCTCTTGTCTATGAATATCCTGAAATACCGGCATACGAAACCCCAAAATAATAATAGCACGGATGAGGTAGAGTGCTTCGGTATTTCAACACCCGGGATACCTAACAGTAAGTTTTCTTGTGCCTGCCAGTCCCGAAAACCTAGGTTGTGAACTCCCAAAATCGACTGAGCGACATATATATATATGCATGTAGGATTCGGAGTTTCGATTCTTGGGAAAACCAGGTGCGAGACCTCTTGTCGTCGCATACCCCGAAATCCCGATGGAAGAAACCCTGAAACAACGAAGCATGTTTAGAATTGGCGTTTTTGGAGTTTCAGCTCCCGGGAAACCCAGATGTGAAACCTCCTGTCATCGTATCTCCCAAAGTTCCGGTATGCGAAATCCTGAAGATTAGAGTTCCCGGACTTAACCTGGTTCACTGTTAAGAGGTTAGATCCATTTCGAAATTCGTCCCTTCAAAAGACAAGAGAGAAAAGGGAATACATGCACCGCGATTTACCAAATCGCGAAAGCCGACGAGCAACTCCCCGATAAGACCTGTGGCCATAGTCGCCGATCATATGAGTGTGGTTAAGGGGTAGCAAGGTCTGTATAAGGTCCCGTAGGGATTCAGGGACTCTGTTCATCGGAGAAAATATGGAGAAGGCCGAAAAACTTGTGAATTCCGTAGTGGGTGTGTTACAAATTGGTATTAGACCATGGTTACAACACTTGGCATGCTTGGGCTCATGAATGAGTTGCGTAGAAGCTTCATTCGAAGAACTCCTAAAAGGAGTAACCCCCTGTCTTAACCTTCCTAATCAAAATATGAATTTAAGAATGAAAACTCCCATTGTGTGTGTGTACATGTGAAAGAAATATGAATTATGTACTGGTTATAATAAATAGGAAAATTGCAGACGTAGAGAATGGTGACTCACCATGAAGTGGGGGAGGGATCTCACAATAGAGATGAAGAGTCTGATGAAAGGAGGGTGGTAGGGACACCTCCATATCTAGTCGAGACTGTGAGGATTCTCATGGTCGAATTACAAAGCTGCAAGGCTGACAATGAAAGGATGATGAAAGAACAAGAAAAGCAAACAGAAATTAACGCAGTTTTACTGCAGAGCTTATCCGACCTACAAAGACAAATGAAGCATGAAAATAAGGTACATAAACATGGTCATGTCAGTGGCCACACTGAGAGGATCACCTCGAAAAAGGTCCATCCCAGAGGTAAAGGAAAAGCGGCAGACGATTCCTCTGGGAAGGAAGCTGGCGGTTCGGAGGGCTCTTCTAGCAGCAGAACTAGTTCTTGTTCTCGAAGAAGACAGAAGAAGCGAAAGCTTTCCAAGGGTCATAAATTCGAAGAATTCAGGAAGGAAAAACCACCCTCCTTCGACGGTGAAATAAAGAAGGGAGAGGAAGCAGAGGCCTGACTACTTGGACTAAAGAAGTATTTCAGAGTCCATGAATTCTCAGAAAATTTGAAGGCCCGAGTAGCCACCTTCAACTTGAACGGAAAGACTTCCATTTGGTGGGAAGACCTTAAGAATGTAAAAGGGATTCACGAAGAAGACCTGTCTTGGGAATGGTTTGAGAAATACTTCAGGAAGAAGTTTCTATCAGAAAAATATTTTGATGAAAATACTAAAGAATTCTATGAACTTAAGCTGGGGAAACTCACCATAGAGGAATATTTCAGCAGATTCCTTGAGTTACTGAGGTATGTACCCTACATAAAAGCAGAAAAGGAAAAGGTGCAATGATTCATCAGTGGACTACATAAGGACTGTCAGAATAGGATTGAATTTGACGAACCAAATACCCTAGAAGATACTATCTGAAAGGCAAGATATTGTTATGAACATCTTGGACATCGAACAGAACCTCGCGAAGGCTGGACGCAGAAGAATAGTTCGAGATTTCAGAAAAAGGGGATTAAATCCCCAAGATTTAAGAACTATAAGAAGAAATCAAGGATGAGTTTCCCAGCCCAGAGTGTACACCCGTAGAGCTTTCCCTCCTTAAGTGGAAATAAAACTTTTGGATCCCTACTAGTGAAGACTGATAACCCAAAGAGAGAACCTTTGAAATGCTAGGGTTGTGGAGAAGAACATCTATTGAGAGACTTCCCACACTGACAACCGAATAGTCGGAGAATTTATAACATCCAGGAAGCTACCATTATCAATGATGTGGCTAGGAGTGTGCCACAAATTTATGCAGCCTTGGATAATAACCAAGCTGACCACCAAGCATCAGTGGTGGAAATAGAAGGTATGATTTCCAACCATCTAGTGTCTATTTTGATTGACCCTGGTTCAAATTTGAGTTATATATCCCCTAAGGCTGTTGATCAGTGTAAACTATAGCCACAAAAACTTACCAAGCCATGGTTGGTACAGTTAGCCACTGGAACCAGAAGAAGGGTAGTAGAGGTCATACCAACCTGCCAATTAATGTTGGGTGAATTCCCCACCCAAGCAACCCTTAACATATTACCCCTGGGATCATATGATCTATTGATTCGCATGGACTAGCTAGCCACCCATAAATCCAGATTGGACTGCTACCATAAAACCTTAAAATGTGTAAGTAAAGAAGGGAAAAGGATAACCCTTCAAGGGATCTGAAAACCTGTCTCGGTGAGACAAATATCAGCTCTACAAATGAGAAAGTATTGCCGAAAAGGATGTCCCCTATATGCAATACAGGTGTTGAAAATTATAGAAGATGACAAAACAAGCCTCAAAGACCACCCTACCCTGAGAGAATATAGAGATGTGTTTCCGAAAGAGGTACCGGGTCTACCTCCGAGAAGGGACATAGACTTCTTGATAGAACTTGCACCGGGAGAAGTGTCTATGTCTAGGACACCCTACCAGATGAGTACACCCGAGTTAGTTGAACTCAAATTGCAATTAAGAGAAATGATGGATAAGGGCTATATCTAGCCCAACGTGTCTCCATGGGGAGCACCAGTCATATTTGTGAAAAATAAGGATGGTACCCTTAGACTGTGTATAGATTATAGACAACTCAATAAGGTAACCATAAATAACAAGTACCCCTTGGGGAGTGCATCTATTTTCTCAAATATTGACTTGAGGTCGGGATACCATCAAGTCTGAATTAAGGGTGAAGACATCCATAAAACTGCCTTACGGACGAGGTATGGTCACTATGAGTTTGTGGTAGTGCCATTTGGGTTAACCAATGCCCTTGCCACTTTCATGTGCTTGATGAACAATGTACTCAGCAAATTCCTAGACAAATGTGTGCTGGTTTTTATTGACGATATATTAATTTACTCCAAGAATAGAGAAGAGAAAGAATAGCATCTTAGGCTTGTGCTGCAAGTGCTAAGAGAACATAAAATCTATGCCAAATTCATCAAATGTGAATTCTTCCAGAAGCAGATACATTACTTAGGCCATGTTCTATCCGAAGAAGGAGTAGCAGTAGACCCTGACAAAATCAGGTCTATCATGGAATGGCCTACCCCAAAGGATGTTTCGGATATCAGATCCTTTATGGGATTAGCAGGATACTATAGGACATTTATAAAAGGATTATCCAAGATTGGTTGTCCAATCACTACCCTCCAGAAGAAGGGGACAAAATTCATGTGGACACAGAAATGTGAAGAAAGATTTCAGACCCTGAAACATCTACTGACCCATGCACCCGTGTTGAAGATCGTCGATCCTGAAGCTGACTTCCTCATGTGCACAGATGCCTATAAGGAAGGGCTCGGAGGAGTCCTTATGCAAGGAGGAAGTGTGGTCTTCTATGAATCCCGAAAATTGAATGAGAACGAAGTCAACTATGTGACCCATGATTTAGAGTTGGCTGCCATAGTGCAYGCCTTGAAAATGTGGAGGCATTATCTCCTGGGAAGAAAATTTGTACTTATGACAGACCACTATGGATTGCGATATCTATTTGACCAACCAAAGCTCAATGCTAGACAAGCTAGGTGGATGGCCCTCCTTAGCGAGTTTGATTTCRAAATCAAACACATTAAAGGAAAGGAAAATAGGGTGGTCGATGCCCTTAGCAGAAGCATGAAAACAATTCACCTGGCCGCGGTGAGCTCCTGCGAGACAAATGTCAAGGAAAGAGTCGAAAATTCACAAGAAATAGATCCCTTYATCCAAACYGTGACCTCGTACCTACAGCAAGAACCCACAGGGATAAARWATGAAGGCTACCAGATGACAGAAGAAGGTCTGCTCACTTACCGAAGTAGACTGTATATTCCAGATTGTGACGACTTGAAGAAGTTCATTATGGATGAACTACATAAAATACGCTATACTGGTCATCTAGGATATCAGAAAATGATCACGACCACCAGGAAACAATTCTACTGTCCTGGATTGAAGAAAGATATAGCCGAGTACTTAGCTAAATGCATAGAGTGCCAATAGGTTAAATCATAACACCAACACCCAGCAGGATTATTACAACCTTTACCAATCCCAGAATGGAAATGGGAAACCATCTCCATGGATTTCATCACTGGGTTACCAACCTTGACCAAACAAAATGACACCATTATGGTAGTGGTGGATAAATTGAGCAAGTCCTCTCATTTTATCCCCATCACGTCGACTTGCAAGGCAATAGACATCACTCAGGTATTCGTGAAGGAGATATTTAAACTGCATGGTATGCCGAAAGAGATCATGTCTGACAGAGACACGAAATTCACTTCCAACTTTTAGAAATCACTGATGGCAGGTTTAGAGACCAAGTTGTTGTTTAGCACCGCCTATCACCCTCAAACCGACGGACAGACAGAAAGAGTGAACCAAATACTAGAAGACATGCTAAGAATGCATGTAATGCATCAACCCAAGAAGTGGGAAGATTACCTGCCACTGGTGGAATTCGCCTACAACAACGGCTACCAAGAATCTTTAAAGATGAGCCCCTTCGAAGGCCTATATGGTAGGCCGTGCAACACTCCTATCAGTTGGAGTAATCCCGTAAACAGAATTTCTTTTGGACTCGACATGTTGAAAGAAATGGAACAGTAGGTGACTCAGATAAAACAAAACATGAAGGTCGCTCATAACCGACAGAAAAGTTGCACCAACCAAAAGAGAACTCCAAGAGAGTTCAAGGCGGGAGACCATGTATATCTCAGAGTTAGGCCCAGGAAGATTTCCCTGAAAATGGGAGCTTGTGCCAAGTTAGAACCTTGATACTATGGAACCTTTGAGGTTCTAGATAGAGTGGGACCTATAGTGATCCGAAATCGGATCCAGAAGCCTGACAGGGCTTGAAAAATGATCAAAAATGAAAGTGCTCGAAATCCAATGAAACCAATGTCATTACGTCCATCTCGTCTTCCTGATTCTGACGGTATATTTACTTTGTAAAATGGGTTCCGTACATGAAATTTATCGCGTTCTGATCGGAAGCCTAAACAGGTAAAAAGTCAAAGGTCAACTAGTCAAAAAGTCAATGATGATGACATCAGCATGCTGACTATGCAGGAGATGATGTGGCACTCTTTGGCTGATGGTGATTGGGCAGGTTCGCTGACAAGGCAGACATGTGGCAGGCAACTGGACCAGTCAATAGCTAACAAGTGGCATTAATCCGTCAAATGGGGAGATGCCACGTGGCCCAGTCATGGGCACCCACGTGGTACCCAGTCATCAGTTGAAGTGGAATTTTTCAAAAAATTGTTTTGGGGTCCATGGGATTTGAACCCACGACCACCACCAAGCCCAATACCTTAAGAAATGGTCCTTTGCCAATACACCAAATTATTTCTTATGTTGTGAAACCCACATTATAAAATATATTGCAAAGTATTGTAAGGAGCGCCAAAAGGGCGCTGGCGCTCGGCCATATGGAGCCCATATGACCCTGCCAAGGGGGCGCGCGCCGGACGAAGGGGGATTATGCCCAATTTTAACCATATTATAGTTAGAAAGTGGGTTTTTATAACCAATTTTTGGGTTTTTTATGGTTAATTAACCTATTTTTAATTGATTTTTGGGAGTTATTGGGTAGTTTTGGAGCCTAAATTCTTGGAGGAAGTTGGAGATGAGTAACCAACTTCCCATCTATATAACCCATGCCTGTTTGAGGCCATAGAGGGCATTGAGAGAAGAATTATGCTGAGGAGAAGCCAAGCCAAAGCCATTTTGAGGCAGAGAAGCTTTTGAGGAGGAGACGTTGTCGGACCATTTCTGGGAGCTTCGGACGTCCGTTTTGCGTGTCGTTTTCTTTGCATGGTTCTAGAGATCTGGAAGAAAATGAACAGATCAGTCTTGTATCCATTTTGCATTGCAGAAATGTACTTTTGAGCTTTTGAACAGAAATAAAGAAGCCTCCCCCACAGAGAAAAAGGCCCAGAGACGTAGGCAAAGTTGTGCCGAACTCCGTTATCAATTTGCGTGTTATGGTTTGCTGTCTATTATTCATTTCAGATATGTATATGTGTATATGGTTTTCATAATTCCTCTTCTTTTCTCATTCTTTCACTAAGTTTCTCAAATGGTTAATTAATGCATGCAAAAATTAAAACTCAACCATAAGTCATTAAAAGATCTGACGGATCATGTAGCCTATAGGCTAGCACTTCCTCCCACAGTTAAAGCACATAATGTTTTCCATGTTTCATTATTGAAGAAATATGTACATGTTTATAATCATATAATTGACTGGTCTGTGATCCAGGTGGAACCGGAGGGATAATTTCTACCAGAACCTCAATGCATACTGGACAAAAAGGAAACCCCGCTCCAGAACCGAACCATTGCACATGTCAAGGTGCAGTGGAGACATTTTGGCCCAGATGAGGCTACATGGGAAATGAAGGATGCCATGAAATAGGCATATCCAATTTTTTTTACTTCTGTACATACATGTCATGATGATAGATATAACATCGAAGATGATGTTCCTTTAAGAGGGAGGGAATTGTAACACCCGGTTTCCCCTAGTCTGTAGAAAAAATAATTATTTTGGCCAAGAACTATGGCAAACTCAAAGATGTGAATGTGTGATTCTGAATGGACCTTAGTATACAAGGTCGACAAATGTAAATTAACATTTTGAATATATATATATATATGCTGCAAGACTGTTGAGAGGGGGATGTGCTGAGAAAGAGACCACGATGGTTGAAGAAAGGTGGTGGAAGGCACCTGGAATGGTGGCGTTAACTTCCACCGAAGAAAACCGTATTTGGTCTTCACTGGCCCGGAGAAGCAAGAGAAGCTCGCTGGCCCTGAAATGAATTACTCGTCAGGATGGTAGGTGAAGAGGCTCCTCATGAGTTAATGAGGGATGGGGGTGAACCGCCCATCCATGGAGGCCTCAGACCTGACCACCACGGGGGAATTCGTGCCACACGCAACCTCACCGAAAAATAAAAGGCAGGTAAAAGGCATGGAAGGGGGGGCCGCGAGGGGGATCGAAGGAAAAAGATCGGAAGAACTCTAGAACAAAAAAATACAGAGTGAGTGATATCAGGGAAGAAGGAGAGTAGCCTTCATTCTCAATCGCTGAAGAACATAGATAGAAAGTCTCAAGCATCATGGTCTAGCTCAGGGGTGGCTAGTGGTAAATCCATTCAGAGTCACTGAGCCTACGGTTGGGTGGAAATGAGCACCCCTCTCAGCAGTTGCATCAAACCCGGTGCTTTTCTGATAAGTGTTTTATGTATTGTATCTTGAAATTTATATGCTGACATGTATGCTCATAGTCTATGCAATTATGAATGGTTTCATTATAAGACTGTCTGCATGGTGTTTTGATCAGAAAGGATGGTTGCATGCTTTTAATGGAAAGACCACGTATGGCTTATGTTTATATATATATATATATATATATATATATTGAACTAATACAGATTTTTCAAGTCTGCTCTCAGGAGATTTGTTCCCGTATTTGTCTTACCCGATGCCTTGGATAGATTTCCCCATGAAGGCACCCTTTCGAGACCACTCCTTTACCTTCTAGAAGACCTTCTAGTCTGGTCTTCGAAACCTGACGACCCAAAGGAGGATGTTATAGTTTAAGTCTTGAAATCTTGCATGAGGGAGAATGGTCCTCATAGAATCCAACATTTCTTCATTTTGACACCCGGGATACCCAAGGGCGACTTCCCTTGCACTCGCAAGTCCCAAAATCCCAACTTACGAAATCCCAAAATGACAGCGTGTGGATGAGTTGGGACCTTTCGGTGGTTAGGTACCTAGGATACCCTCCCTCTTGCTAAATGCACGAATGAGATCCTTTCGGAGGATCTTAGGCCGGTTAGGACCATAAAACTTGAATGAAGGAACACAGGTGATAATGCCTTGACCACTTTTTAACCTTCACAAGTAATGAAGAAATCAGGACCGTCGATCCCAAGATCCATGGGAGTGCATGGACCATCTAGTTGTAGAGTACACGTGGCAGCCAGTAAGCGCTTCGGCGTTTTGGCACCCGGGGAACTAGAGGATAAGAACCCTTGTCCTCACGACTCGCGAAATCCCGACATATAAAACCCCGAAATAACGGGGTGTGGACAAGTTAAGATGATTCGATATTTCGGCACCCGGGATACCTAGAGGCAAGTCCCTTGTACTCGCAAGTCCCGAAATCTCGATGGGTGTAATCCCGAAAGGTCAACACGCGGACATGTTACAATATTTCGACATTTCGGAAATCGGAATACTCAAGGGTGTATCCCCTTATACTCTCAAGTCCCGAAATACTGACTTGCGAAGTCCCAATATGGCATAGTGTGACTTGGATCTACATTTTGGCGTTTCGGTACCCGAGACCCCCAAAGGAAAATGTTGTTCCATGTGTCTACTAGATGAAAAACCCCAAGATGGCCTTGTGTGCATAAATCTGATACTTTGGTGTTTCAGCTTCCGGAGTGTCGAAGGGCATGAACCCCTTGACGTATTATAACGCGAAATCCTGAAAAGAGAAACCCCGAAATGAGCTTAGAAAAGAATATCGGTTTTGGAGTTCCGGCTCCCGGGAAACCTAAGTGCAATACCTCTTGTCTACGCATATCCCGAAATCCCGACATACGAAACCCCGAAATAATAATAGCACGGATGAGGTAGAGTGCTTCGGTATTTTGGCACCCGGGATACCTAACGGTAAGTTTTCTTGTGCTCGCCAGTCCCGAAAACCCGGGTTGTGAACTCCTGAAATGCGTTGAGCGACATATATATATAAATATATAAATATATATATATATATATATATATATATATATATATATATATATATATGCATGTAGGATTCAGAGTTTTGGTTCCCGGGAAAACCAGGTGCGAGACCTCATGTCGTTGCATACCCCGAAATACCAATGGAAGAAACCCCGAAACAGTGAAGCATGTTTAGAATTGGCATTTTCGGAGTTTCGGCTCCTGGGAAACCGAGATGTGAAACCTCCTGTCATCGCATCTCCCGAAGTTCTGGTATGTGAAATCCTGAAGAGTAGAGTGCCCGGACTTAACCTGGGTCATTGTTAAGCGGTTAGATCCATTTCGGATTTCGGCCCTTCGAAAGACAAGAGAGAAAAGGGAATACATGCACCACGATTTCTTGAATCGCAAAAGCCAACAAGCACCTCCCCGATAAGACTTGTGTTCATAGCCACCGATCATATGAGTGCGGTTAAGGGGTAGCAAGGTCTATATAAGGTCCCGTAGGGATTCGGGGACTCTATTCATCGGAGAAAATATGGAGAAGGCCTAAAAACTTGTGAATTCCATAGTGGGTGTGTTATAGTAGCACCTTATCATGTATGTTCATAGATGTATAGAAGGGAGGGGATGAATCATATCTATCTTCTACCAAAGGGCCTAAGATGACTGTTAGATTTTCATCTTGAATACTTACTCAATCCATGGAATGAGATGAAGGCTCAGGCTGCAACATTTTGGAGAGGCATCTTTTGAAATATTCATACTTGACCAACTTTGAAAGGGGTACAGGGATTCTAATTTTTTGAATTTCATTCTCAAAATTAAAAGAGGATGGGGGCTTTAGAATCTCCTTCACTTATGGGACACAGCTTTTAACCAGTGGTGGGGGTTTCCGTACTTTCTTATCTTTGCTACTATCTGCTACATCTTAAGTAGGATTCTCTGCTCTGGTAGGCTGATCAGGAATTTCAAACCCCCTTTCTTTCCTATTGGACCTGAGGTTATATTTATTGGGACTGCTATTGGTCTTCTCCCCCTTACTCAGCTCATTTAGTTGGTTTTCCATGAGGGATTCCTCGTATGCAGAATGGGTTAAATGGGGAAATGAGGAGATATCTACAAGATAATAGATTTCAAGATCAACCTCTTCTTCCTCTCCTTATTCATCAGTAACAAGGTTATCTTGGAGATGGGTTTGGATTTTTTGATCATCCCTATCCATGTTTCTTTGATCTCTTTGGATAATCTGAGGGGTGTTATTTGGTCTTCTGAAGTTACCCCTATTTTCAACATTAGGGGAATTCATATAGCTCTGATTTCCTTCTAGTTTCAATATTTCCACCTCAGCAGAAAGTGACTTTACGAGTTTGGTTAATTTGTCTACTTGAGGGTGGGAAACAGAGGAACCAGAGGTTGAACCTTCAGACCTCCCCTTTCCTCTGTCTCTATCATCCTTACTCCTAAGTTTGTCAACTGCCAATATATTGGATTCCACTTCCAAGGATGGATCTTTCATATGAGCCAAGGAAGTATCTCTTCTTTCTCTTAACAGGAGGCATAAATCAGGGTCGAAAGAGCTAGCATAAGTATTTTTGGTAGAGGTTTCATTTGTTTTAATCTCAGCAGGAATTTTATTATACATTTTATTAAACCTCTTTGAAAAGTTAGACACAAATTCCCCTTCTCCTTTCTTAAGTGATCCAAACTCTGTAATATACTAAAGGAAATTTTTGTATCCCCCCAATGTCTCAAGAATTCATCATCTAGGGCTTAAATCCCATCAATATATCCAGGCTCCAAGGCTCTAAACCATTTCCTAGCCTCCCCATCAAGGCTATGAACAAAAATTCTCATCCACACATCTTCATTTACAATGACATAATTATTTTCATAACTGAAAAAGGTTGCAAGGTGCTCCTCTGCGGTTATGTCTCCCTCACCTGTGAAATTAGGAAACTTCTTAAGGTAGCCACCAGCTAGGAGAGCATTCATAGGCTGAGGAAGGAGAAGAGGGGCATATCTAGCAGCCACTATGGCATCCATTATGTTCCTGGGGGGATTATTACCTGCCATGGGGGTGTGAACTGGACGAGAACTAGGAGGAGATGGATTTTGAGCAGGTGAGACTGGGACTGCGTTCCTAGGAGAAATGGGGAACAACTGCGGATTTGGATAAGATGCTAGAGGGATCGAGGGAACAAAGGTTTCCCCTTCTGTAAATGAAACAACTTTAATAGGAGGAGGAGTGGTAAAGCTCGTAGTGGGAAAATATTCTGAGGTCCTGGGTCTAAACCATGATACAACTTCAGGGGAAACAGGAGTGTCAAATATTTCTCCTTCCAAACCGAGACCAGGAGGGGAGAAAACAGTACGAAAACTCCCAAAATTTAAATTTGTGGAAACTCCAACAGATGGTATAACAAGGAGAATGAGAAACAGATACTAGAGTTTCTAAAGAAGGATTATGAAAATTACCAGAAATACCTAGTACAGTAGCTGAAGTACCTTCCTGAGGGGTGTTTCTTTTTCTGATAATTTTCTCTATGTCAGCTTTAGGTGTCACTAAAGGAAGTTGTGGGGTAGACCTTATGTGTCTGCCTTTCGGATCCACAATTAAAACAATGGAGTCGAAACAATGGAGTCTCTAGGTGAAAGCTGCAATCTTCAATGGTTCTAATATCTGATGCACTTTCAGAATCAGAAGATCTTTGTCTTTCTATCCCAGGGAAAGGTCTTCAATTCGTTCCCCGAAAATGGTGCAAAAATGTTATCACTAGAAGTCACCTCCAGATTGCATTGAAGGTAAGCCCAGTACCCATCCGTTTATATGTCACAACAAATAATTTTAAGAGGTCAAATTGGCGCAGACTCAAGATAATGTCATTTTAACTCAAAAAACTAGACCAACATGCACAAGCAATTGAGGTCTTGATCAACTTCAATCAGTAAATTGTAGTAAATTTGAATAGGAGGAAGAACTGGTGAGGAGAATGTAGAGGTCTTTTATGGACATCAGGTCTTCCAGTAGCCTAAAGAGGAAAAACTTCGAACATAAGATCCTCTTTGAATTCAAAGTTTCAGGAAACTGAAGAACACCATAACGACATTGTAATAAAATATTCAACACAATACAACTATAACAATCCACGTGAATCCTTCAATCATGGACAATTCAGTATCATAGGCAGATAAGATGAAGAAATATGACTTAGATTAAACAAGAAGTATCATGGACGGTGACTGGGAGTGTGAGGGCGCCAGTAAGTGGGAGCTAAGGCAGAGGACATGGAAGCAGAGGGGAGTGACAGGTCAAGGGTAAATGATGATAACGATGGAGGGGAAATGGAATGGGAGTGGGAGACAGATGTCAAGAGATGAGAGGGGGAAGAAATGACAGCAGACAAGGACGATCGTGCGGTCGAGCGAGTGGAGGATAGGTGTCAACAGGAGCGCGTGCAGTATTGGGAGACAGTAAAGCAGTTAGCTCGGAGGGGGGGTAGGCAGTAAGTGGTAACGCGCGAGGGGGGGGGAGGTTCCGAGTTTCTATGGAGGTGACATGATAGTGGGGGGCCCGTGCCAGAAAACCACCAGCTTGGAGCCCCTCCCTCCCATTAAAGGAAGAAGGTCAGGGGGGTCTGATATTGGCGGTGGACCGTATATCTAAGCACAGCATGATCAACCACTTATATCTACACGCTCCTTAGCACAACGCACCAAACCATCAAATCACCCAAAAACTTAGGATAAAAACATAAAGTGGGTCGTGCGAGCACCCCTCTTCTGCATTTTTTCAGCAAGGGGTTATTTCCTAAGGGAAAAACCCATTTTATAAAAAATATGTGCTAACACTTCCCATAGCTCGTAGGGGATTTTTTCAGTGTTTCTCCTAAGCATTACTTTATTTTGAATGTGAACCTTTGTATGCATTGCATGTGTCCAAAATATATCTGTCAATTTGGAATCCATTAGCATTGATCGAGCCATTTATTGTATTGTCATGTTCTTTCTTTCAACAACTCCATTCTATTGAATTTCCCTAGCAACAAAGAATTTAATTTTTATTCCATGTCTTTTGTAGTAGTTCATAAATTCCTTTGAAGTGAACTCTCTTCCATTATCAGATCTCAAACATTTGATTTTCGAATCCATTTCATTTTCAACCATTTCCTTGTAGACCTTGAAGTTTTCAAAATCTTCTGACTTATTCCTGAGAAAGAAAACGACAGTCATTATTGTATAATCATCAAATAATAACATAAAGTATTTCTCACCTTTTAAACCCTTTTGTTTTAGTTGGTGCAACTAGATCAATATGCACAATTTTCAGTGGTCTTTTCATTGAATATTCCTTTGATTTAAACCTGGTCTTTGTTTGCTTTCCTTGTTGACAATGCTTGCATAAAGTGTTGTTCGGTTTCGTGATCTGGCCCATTTCTCTAACTACTTCCTTTTTTTTTACTTTGACAAGGTTATCAAAGTGTATGTGACCCATTCTTCTATGCCATAGCCAACTTTCATCTTTCTTTCCTAGACAACACTTTTCATTTCCAATTTCACTTAATACATATATGTTTCTTGAAGTTCTTGCAACTGTTGCAATCAATTTTCCTGAACCTTCTTTTCTTATCTCACACTTTTATGAATCAGAAGTAAATTTATTACCTTGGTCACACATTTGACTCACACTTAGAATATTATTTTTCATATCTTCTAGTAGTAGAACATTTTCTGTCTTGGTATTCTTGTTTCCAATTTTGATTGTCCCTTTTCTAATGATTTTAGTTGAATCATCATTTCCAAAGGAGACTGATCCATGTATTTCCTTTCTTAATGTAATAAACCTTTATTTATCATTTTTCATGAGTTTTGAACAACCACTGTCAACATACCAACCACATTTCTTCTGCTTATCTTGTAGAGAGAGTGTGCATTCTTCATTGCTATACTGATTGTGCTTTCTTATCCATGTTCTCTTTTGAGGTTCCTGTTTATGCATGTTGTTGTTTTGTTGTGGTTCTCTATGAGGAAATGTCATTCTAAAATCTTTGGCCATGTGTACAAAGTTGTTACACTTGTATCATTCCAATTCAATGCTCAATGATTCAAACTCATTGTAACTTCTTCTCTGTGTTTCACTAGGCCTTCTTGGATAACCCTTTTTTGTATGAATTTCAAAGTTGTTTATGTTCATGTTGTTAACTCTGCAATTCATAGCTTTATGTCCAAAATTATTGCATCCTTAACATAAACCAAAAAATATAGTTTGATACCTGGGATTTGAAGATATTCTAAAAGGCGTTGCTCTTCTGAATCCTTCATCTTCTTGAGGCCTATCTGTTTCTGTCGATCGTTGATTCTAAAATATGAATCTTCTCGGTGGAGGAGTGTCCCTGTAATCTTCCTTGTAGGTCTTCCTATCCCCTTTGATTTTTTTTGCATATATTTTTGGATATGTTTCTTGTTCTGTTTTTTTGGAGCTTGATCCATTTTCTGTCTGATTGTATCCAAGTCCGGACTTGTCATGATGAGGCTTTCACTGCTGATAATGTTATACAAAACTTTTGAGTTGTTCTGCATATTTTTCTCTTGAATGAATGTGACAATCTTTGCTTCCAAATTTACAATGATCATGTCTCTTTCTTCTAGATGTTCTTTGAGTGTTTCTTCAATTCTTTTATCTTCTTCTATTTGAACCTTCAAATTTGTGATCATTTTTTCTATTTCTTGAGTGTCTTCTTTCTTGTCTAATTATGCTTGTAACTTCTTGTTTTTCTTCTTTTCTCTTCTTATAACTTCTATGGAACACAACAATTATTCGCGGTAGTCAACTTATGCCTCTTCATATTCTTCTTTGGTCTCACTGTCACTGACTTCATCTTCATCTGATGAGGAGATGTCTTATTTGGTGCATAAGATTTTCTTAAAAGCTTTCTTTGTGGTTCTTTTTCCTTTATATGTTTGTTTTCTATTTGAGTAATCTTCATCATTCCTCTTATTTTTCTTATGAGGACATTTTTTTAACAAAAAGACCAATACCATCATAATTAAAACAAATCAATGGAAACTTACCCTTATATCTATCGTTGGTTCCCTTGTTGAATCTTTTGACAAAGTTGGTCGTTTCTTCATCATCTTCTGAAATGTCACTGTTGTTGCTATGTTCTTTTTCCTTTTTCTTTCCCTTTTCTTTTGACATTTTGGATGCTTTGAAAGATGTTTCTTTTATATCTAGATTTTCCTATTCAGTTCTCATTTCATATGCACTGAATATTCCATGTAGTTCATCCATGCTTATTGAGTCTAGATCTTCTCTTTCTTCTAGTGTTGATATATTAGGATCAAATCTCACAGGAAGAGACCTTAGCACCTTTTGAAAAATTACAGATTCTTTAATTTCTTCTCCCAATCCTATGATTACATTTACTGTTTCATCAACTTGTAAGAATTAAGTTGCAATATTTTCATCTTCCTTCATATTTAGTTGTTCGAACTGACTTGTGTAAGTTTGAAGCTTTGTTTCTTTGAATTTTGAATCTCCTTCATAAATATTTTGAAGCTTGTCCCAAATCTCTTTAGCGTATTTGCAATGTATAAGTTTGGTGTATACCGATTCACAAAGACCATTCAAAAGTGAATTTGTGGCTTTGGAATTATTTTGACCAAGTTTTATTTCTCTTTCATTTGTTGGCAGAACTGATGCTTCTTTGTATCCATCTACAATTGATTGCCAAATTTCAAATCCCGGTGCCTCTATATATGTTTTCATCCTTCTTCTCTAAAATGCATACTTTTTTCCATCAAACAGTGGTATTCCATTTTTATACATGTTGTTTCTTTCCATGATATACCTTTCAGTGGTTAAAATGATTTCTAAAGGAACCTTCTCTGATACCAATTTTTGGATTACTGAGAGGGGGGGTGAATCAGTAATAGAGCAATTTAATTCTTTTTCACCATAAAATGTAAGTGTTATATCAATGTAGCATTATCATCCATTATTTGCAAAGTAAATAAATAATGAACAAATGATCAATCACACACATACATAGTACACCAGGATTTTACGTGGTAATCCAAAGCGAGAGAAAACCACAGAATGATTTTTCTTATATGTATTTAAGAATTGCATTCAATGGAAGCACCAAATTCCTTTGTTTTCCAGTTGCAACTGGAAGGAGGCTCCAACCCCCTAGTTTCTCAAGATACAACCTGAGAGAAACTCCAACTCCCCAATTCTCTGGATACAACTAGAAGGAGGCTACAACCCCCTATGTTCTCCAACTACAACCGAAAGGTGACTACAACCACCTTTCATTTCCTCATCCAACCTCCCTAAAATAGAAGTAGAATGATGGAACCATTGTCACACTATCATTGTGAGATATACCACTATAAGAACCTGTACCAATCAAACTGCACCAAACAACCTGTAACAACCTGTACCAATAACCTGTGCCAACATGTACCTCAACCTGTACCATAATAAAATGGATCAACCATGCACCAAACTTGTACAAATGATGCATCAAATACACATAAACTATGACTCATCAAGATGTACCAACATCATCAACTGTACACCTCATGTATGTGCCAACTCGTCAACTACTTGTCTCAACCATGTACCCAACATGTACCTAAACCATATACCAAATACATATACCAATATAACCATCAACATTTCTCTAGCAATACATCACACTATCCATAACCAAATACCATAAACCATTACATCAAACCATGTACCACAACCTCACTGTTCTACAACCTCTATCTGTAACATACCTATGTTGATACTGAGAGGGGGGTGAATCAGTATCAAGTACAATTTAAAAACCTTTTTCAACTTATACTTAAACCATTCAATTATATCCAATGAGCAATGAACAATAGTATAAGAGTTACACCAATACACCACAATACACCATGCACAATATATGAGAAATAATCAATAGTTTT
>JASDQU010204628.1:2506-14478 GCA_032191745.1 Picea mariana
AGGGATACCAAATTGAAATGATGATAGTATGCAATTACATGATGATAATGCATAGAAGTGTATGAGTTTGTGTTACAGACTAATCTGCGGGTTATGGGCTATGAAATAGCCAAGGGATAAGGATGATGGAATTGGATATCAGGACCACTAACCGAGAAACATTATGGTATGAATATTGTATGTGGAATTTATATTGGTTTGGATGCATTGCTATGATATGTGGACCAATGCATGATTTCAGGTGCATGATTTTAGGTGATGACACTGCCCAAAACCAAATAAACGATGAGAAAACCCCCAACAACATGGTGCCACTGTGTATTCCATTATAGGGTGTGGACCCTAGTCCTGTTAGGAGGGGTGGAGGAATTTCCCACCGTGTATCCTCCATTGTAGGGTGTGGAATCTAGTCCTGTTAGGAGGGGTGGAGGCATTTCCCACCGTGTATCCTCTGAAACCTAAAGTCATGGGAGGATGATGATAGCTCACGCTCCCCTAGACGTGTGATGATGACTGTCAATTTCCTGTTGGGGAAGCTTGGTTGAGATAGTGACACTTCCTCTTACGGGTTCTATTTGGAGTTAGGTCAATATAGTTGACCAATGACGCTCCAAGATAGTCCAGTAGAGGAAGGATATGAATGGAAATGGAAGTAGGTTAGGGAGGAAGGATGAGTAGAAATAGTTGAGAGAGTATGGAGATTTTTCGGATGGTGAATTTAATGTTTTCCCTTCAAAAAAAAAAAAGAGAAATGTGTATATATGAATATTCATAATTACGTAACTAAACCACGGTTGTCTAAATAAAATTTTTGAACCAGATAATAACAATTAAAGAATTTCTCAAACAACTGATTGGTTGTTTCCTTTTATAAAAGACTAGTCTTGCTGACTGGATTGGATGCCTACATAAATTACTAAAGGATGGTAGTTTTGATTATTAGTACATGCACGAGACTTGTATGTACTAGTTACACATACATTTCATGTACATATACACTAGTATGTATGAGTTTTCTTGACTTACTTACTGATAGTGTCGGTCAATTGTTATGAATGTGTGAACCATGTTTCTTTTCCTTTGTACCATAAGATACCTTAACTTTGGGACGAAGTTTCCTGAAGGGTGGGTGTATGTAATGACCCTACTTAAATAAATGTATAGGATTATTATAATTGATAATCTGATTGTCCTAAGATGTTAGCTAAACAATAATTGTTTCTTATATAATATTAACTAATTAATTATCATTAATTATTTGTTCATAACTGTCAATGATTAATTAATTATTAATCGAATTTTTAATTATGTGAGTAAAGAATTAATGGGGTTAATAATTTAATTTATTAAGACTTACGTATACGTGAGGGAATATGACATTAAATGTAAGGATAAGATAAGATAAGATAATAAATACAAGGGGATAAGATAATAAATAAATGCATAAGGAAATTAATGAAAGGAAGAGTCGGTGAAGGGAGAATATGACGGGGAGAGCCTTACGGTGGAAGGCATTCTTTGGGGGAGGAGGATTTTATTTTGGGGGAGCAGGAAGCATTTTGCAGGGGACACCGAGTTGCTAGGAGTTTTGGGCACGGGGGCCAGGATTCCTTTCGGTTTCTTGGAGCTAGGGAGCCGGACAGGCTACTCCTAGCTGGATGGGAGGATAGTCGGTTTGGGCAGAGTTGGTCAGTGCATCAAGAAGCAGCAAAGCAGCAGGCTGGACAACCAGGTCAATGGAGAAGTTAGCATCAGGCTGGACAACTAGGTCAATGGAGAAGTTGGCATCAGGAAGAGGTAAATTTGTATTATTCTGTTAAGTAATTCTTAGTCTATTATGAAATTGTTGTTCATTATTTATTTTAACATGCTTATATGCTGAATTGAAACGAATTATTGAGCATCTGTGTAGAAGTAGAAGTTTACTGTTCTAAATTTATGGATTTAATAGAATTGAGTTAATTAGGTCTCTACATTATCAGATGAATATGAAGTTAGTGGCAGTGAGACAAAAAGATTTCTATTCATGGTAGTAGAAGACTCTGATAAAGAAGACTCCAAAGTAGAATATGAAGAAGCCAAAGAATAAATTGAAGAGGAAGAAGTTGACTACCAAGAGGAATTGATGAGTGCCATAGAAGTTATCAGAAGAGAAAAGAGGAAAAACAAGAAGCTACAAGAGAAACTAGACAAGAAAGAAGACACTCAAGAATTAGAAAAGATGATCACAAATTTGAAGGTTAAAATTGAAGAAGATAAAAGAATTGAAGGACTCAAGGAAAAACTAGAAGGAAGAGATAGGATCATCGAAAATTTGGAAGAAAAAATTGTCACATTAAGAAAGGATCTTCAAAAGAAAAATATGTAGAACAACTCAAAAGTTTTGAATGACATTATCAATGGTCAAAGGCCTAATCATGACAAGTCCAGACTTGGATACAATAAAACAGAAAAGGGATCAAGCTCCAAAACAACAGAACAACATATCCAAAAAGCTATGAAGAAACAATCAAATGAGATCAGAAGGTCTACAGAGAAAATTACAACGACACTCCTCCATCGAGAAGATTTGGATTTCAGAATCAACAACCAAAATAAACAGATAGGTCTCAAGAAGAAGAAGGATTCGTAAGAGAACCTCCCTTCAGAATATATTCAACTCCCAGGTATCAAACTATATTTTTTGGTTTTTGTTATTCATGTAATAATTTTGGACATAAAGTTGTGAATTGCAGAGCTAACAACAAGAACATAAACAAATTTGAAAGTCATACACAAAAGGGTTATCCAAGAAGGCCTAGTGAAACATAGAGAAGAGGTTACAGCAAGTTTGAATCATTGAGCATTGAAGTGGAATGATACAAGTGTAACAAATTTGGAAACATGGCCAAAGATTGTAGAATAACAATCCCTCCTAGAGAACCACAATATAACAACAACAATCATAGACAAGAACCTCAGAAAAGGACATGGATAAGAAAGAATAATCAGTACAACAATGAAGAATGCAGACTCGCTCTACAAGCTAAGTAGAAGAAACATGGTTGATATGTTGAAAGTGGTTGTTCAAAACACATGAAAAGTGATAGAGACAAGTTTCTTACATTGAGAAAGGAAAGAGATGGATCAATCTCCTCCATAAATGAGGATTCAACTAAAATTATTGGAAAAGGCACAGTCAAAATTGGGAACAAGAATACAAAGGCAGAAAATGTTCTACTAGTAGAATATATAAAACATAATCTTCTAAGTGTGATTCAAATGTGTGACCAAGATAATAAACTTACTTTCAATTCACAAAAGTGAGAGATAAGAAAATAAGGTTCAGGAAAATTGATTTCTACAGCTATGATAACTTCAAGCAACATATATGTGTTAAGTGAAATTGGAAATGAAAAGTGTTGTCTAGGAAAGGAAGATGAAAGTTGGCTATAGAATAGAATAATGGGTCACATACATTTTGATAACCTTGTCAAAGTCAGCAAAAGAGAAGCAGTCAAAGAAATTCCCCAAATCACGAAACCAACCAACACTTTATGCAAGCATTGCCAACAACGAAAGAAAACAAAGACCAGGTTCAAATCAAAGGAATATTCAACGACAAGACCATTGGATATTGTGCATATTGATCTAGTTGGACCAACTACAACAAAGGGTTTAAAAGGTGAGAAATACTTTATGTTATTAGTTGATGAGTATAAAAAAATGACTGTAGTTTGATTTCTCAAGAATGAGTCAGAAGCTTTTGAAAACTTCAAGATCTATAAGGAAATGGTTGAAAATAAAATGGATTGAAAAATCAAATGCTTGAGATCTGATATTGGAGGAGAGTTCACTTCAAAGGAATTTTTGGACTACTGCAGTAGTCATGGAATAAAAAGGCAATTCTTAGTTTCTAGGAAGCCTCAACGGAATGGAGTTGTTGAAAGAAAGAACATGACAATAGAGGAATTGGATCGAACAATGCTAATGGATTTCAAATTGACATATAATTTTTGAACACAGGCAGTGCATACAAAAGTTCACATTCAAAACATAGTAATTCTCAAAAATAACATTGACAAAACTCGCTACGAGCTATGGAAAGGAAGACCAACAAATGTGAAGCACTTCATAGTTTTTGGAAGCAAATGCTACATCAAAAGAGAAGATGGTAGAATGGGAAAGTTTGACTCTCATGTGGACAAAGGAGTACTTGTTGGTTACTCAAGTACAAGGAAAGAATACAAGTGTTACAACTTGAGATTGAACAAAGTTGTGGAAAGCATTAACGTAACAATTGATGAAATAGGTAGACAATAATTAAATGAAGAAGAAAATGAATCAATGGAACAACTTTACAAAAAAGAAACAGAAGATGAAAAATAAGTAGAAGGGGAAGATGAAGAGGATCTGATAGAAGAAGAAGAACAAGTTCAACAAGTGCCTCCAAAGATACCTAGCAGATGAGTACAGAAGAATCATCCTTTAGATCATATTATCAGAAACAAAGATGTAGGAGTTGAGACTAGAAGAAGAATATGTTCACTAGAAAAAATGCACCTAGCACTCTCATATATGATTGAAAAAACATGTTTTGAAGAGGCCAGCAAGGATGAATTTTTGAATAAGGCCATGGATGAAGAATTGGATCAAATAGAGAAAAATGACACTTGGGAATTGATTCCAAGACCAAAGGATAGGAATGTGATCGGCACAAATTGGGTATACAGGAATAAATTGAATGAAGATGGACATGTTACAAGGAAAAATGCTATATTGGTATGTAAAGGATATGCAGAGGTTGAAGGAATCGACTTCGAAGAGACATTTTCCCTAGTTTTCATAATGGAAGCAATATGATTTATTTTAGCTTATATATGCTCCAAAAATATTAAAGTGTATCAGATGGATGCAAAATCATCTTTTTTGAATGGGGAACTTGAAGAAGAATTCTACATTGAACAACCAGAAGGATTTTAGTTGTCAAAGAATGCAGATTATGTGTGTAAATTAAGGAAGGCCTTGTATAGTATAAAACATGCTCCTAGAGCATGGTACTCTAGACTGGATAAATATCTACAGCAGGCAGGGTTCAGAAAAGGAAGTGTAGACAACAACCTCTACATCAAGGTAAGTCATGATAGTATTTTATTATTTGAAGTTTATGTTGATGATATTACTTTTGGTAGTGATGATGACATGTTAAGCCAGAAATTTGCAAAGGATATGTAGAATGAATTTGAAATTCCATTACTTGGAGAACTATCCTTCTTTATGGGACTTCAGATATGTCAAAGAAGCCAAGGAATTTTTATTTCTCAAACCAAGTATATCATATAAATGCTAAAGAGGTTCGGAATGGAATATTGCACACCAGTTATCACTCCCATGAAAACCAGTTGCAAGTTGAACAGAGATGATGATTCAAAGTCTACAAATCAAAGGAAATACATATCAATGATTGGTAGCCTACTATCTGTAACAACTTCCAGACCGGATGTAATGCAGGTAGTTGGACAAGTGGCATGATTTCAAGAAGCAGCAAAGGAATCACATGTATTAGCAGTGAAGAGGATTTTTAGATATCTCAAAGGAACATAAGAGTTTGGATTATGGTATCCAAAAGGAAAGGATCTATCAATTATTACCTACACAGATGCAGATTGGAAAGGTTGTATTGATGACCGACAAAGCACCAGTGGAGAAATGTTCTACTTGGGTGAGTGTTTAGTATCATGGCTAAGCAAGAAACAATCATTAGTATATTTATCTATAGCCAAGGCAGAGTATATTGTAGAAGCAACATGTTGTACATAGGTTATTTGGATGAAACAAACTCTGACAGATATACAGGTTGAGTATGATGATCCCATTCCAATCTATTGTGATAATACAAGAGCCATCAATATCTCAATGAACCCGGTGATCCACTCCAATATGAAGCACATTCCAATCAAGTATCACTTTCTACGGGAACAAGTTGCAGAAAATAACGCAGAGTTGATTATGTGGGCACAAAAGAACAAGTGGCTGACATATTTACAAAACCACTTCCACGAGAAGCCTTTGAGTATCTTCGCTAGAGACTCGAAGTTATTTCTACTCAAAAATGAATGCTTTTGAATGATTATCTTATATGTCTTAGATTTACATGAGGAAGAACCATAAAGAGGACATTTTAGTTAGGGGGAGAAACCCCAGATGGAAAAATACCTTTTCCATTGATGACAAAGGGGGGGAGATTTATCATATGTAAAGGACATAGGCATGGTTCCAGGGGGAGCATGAGCGATATAATTTCAGTATTGCATGACATGATTTCAGTATTGCATCAGAGTGTTTCCATCAATGCCAAAGGGGGATATTTTTTATTAAGGTTGGTTGTGATTGATGTCAACCCTTGAACCCTTTAAGGAAGTTGGAGAACCCAGGTTTGGGTAATGGACCCAAATTTGTTTGATGGATAACAGTAAGAGTTTTGATATATTTGTAGGTAATACTATTCTATATGGATATTACATGTCATGCCATTTTCATTCGTATGTGTAACTAATCTAGATGGATATAGATGGCCACCCACCTTTTCCAACTGGCTCAAAACTGTTTTCTGGCATTTTTGGCAATTTACTATTTTTAGCAGTTTTCACTTTCGAGGCTATTTTGAGGGCATAAATGAAGTTTTTTTGGGATCATCCCAACTAAATGATATATAAAGGCATGATTGAGGCCCCAAAATGAATCTCCTCGATGATACCTTTCCAACGGGCTATCATACACCTAAAACGGAGATCATATGAAAATTTACGACCCCGGGAAGTTAATGTACTAACTTACCCAAACGAGGCCCACATGACTTTTGGCGCTNAGGTTATTTGGATGAAACAAACTCTGACAGATATACAGGTTGAGTATGATGATCCCATTCCAATCTATTGTGATAATACAAGAGCCATCAATATCTCAATGAACCCGGTGATGCACTCCAATATGAAGCACATTCCAATCAAGTATCACTTTCTACGGGAACAAGTTGCAGAAAATAACGTCAGAGTTGATTATGTGGGCACAAAAGAACAAGTGGCTGACATATTTACAAAACCACTTCCACGGGAAGCCTTTGAGTATCTTCACCAGAGACTCGAAGTTATTTCTAATAAAAAATGAATGCTTTTGAATGATTATCTTATATGTCTTAGATTTACATGAGGAAAAACCATAAAGAGGACGTTTTAGTTAGGGGGAGAAACCCCAGATGGAAAAATACCTTTTCCATTGATGACAAAGGGGGGGAGATTTATCGTATGTAAAGGACATAGGCATGGTTCTAGGGGGAGCATGAGCGATATAATTTCAGTATTGCATGACATGATTTCAGTATTGCATTAGAGTGTTTCCATCAATGCCAAAGGGGGATATTTTTTATTAAGGTTGGTTGTGATTGATGTCAACCCTTGAACCCTTTAAGGAAGTTGGAGAACCCAGGTTTGGGTAATGGACCCAAGTTTGTTTGATGGATAACAGTAAGAGTTTTGATATATTTGTAGGTAATACTATTATATATGGATAGTACATGTCATGCCATTTTCATTCATATGTGTAACTAATCCAGATGGATATTGATGGCCACCCACCTTTTCCAACTGGCTCAAAACTGTTTTCTGGCATTTTTGGCAATTTACTATTTTTAGTAGTTTTCACTTTTGAGGCTATTTTGAGGGCATAAATGAAGTTTTTTGGGGATCATCCCAACTAAATGATATCTAAAGACATGATTGAGGCCCCAAAATGAATCTCCTCGATGATACCTTTCCAACGGGCTATCATACACCTAAAACGGAGATCATATGAAAATTTACGACCCCGGGAAGTTAATGTACTAACTTACCCAAACGAGGCCCACATGACTTTTGGCGCTTCATCTCCTAGGGTTAGGTTTTTGGATGTCTAGGGTTTTTTAAATTACTATTTATTATAAAAGGCCTTCAGATCCTCATTGTAATCTTCTTCTTGCAAATGAGCGCATCCTTCACATCTCTTCTCAGAGATAAGCTGCCACCATTCCAACAAGCTTGTTTCCGCTACATTTTACAGTTTCAACTTATTTCATTATTGAATAGAAAACCAGTTTTACCGTATCTCTATTATTTTGTGTTAAGAATCTGTTAGTAATATGTATTCATTTTGTTCTGCTCATAAAATCCATATCAGTGGTATCAGAGTGGTCTACTCCTTGTCATCTTAATGCATGTCCCCAACGAGGTCAGAGTACAAAGAGTTGGGTCTTGAGCTTGTTTCTCCTAAGGAAAAAATCTCTCGCATGCCCAGGAGAACTCTCATGGAAGGAAAAAATAAAGATGATAGGACAAGAGATCCTTTCAAACTATTGATTGAGGAATCCCTCACGCAACAGAGGAATGAGATGATGGATAGTTTCACGCAAATCCTTCGATGACTACCAACATGCGATGCATATTCTTCGAGCGGAGGTGCCACCCCCTTCAAGGTACAAATAAACTTTGATATTCCTATATTTGAAGGTCATATAGACACAGATTTTGTAGACAAGTAGTTGAATCTGCTAGAAGGGTATTTTTCTATCCATAACTTCTCGAACAGAGAAAAGATTACTTTTGCACTCCTCAAAGTCATCCCCCATGTCAAAGATTGGTGGGAAACGTTATATGAGCAAAAGGAAACAGAGGAACCCTCATTATTTACAGTCACAACCACCTAAGATTCCTTCAAGGATGCTAGTAAGGAACAATACAACCATGTCAGAAGTTATGACAACTTATATACCAAATGGACCACACTGCAGCAAGAAAGAGACCAAGCAGTGCCAGATTTAACAAATATCTTCCATACCTTGCGCACCAAGCTGGGTATCAAAGATTCTGAGTGACATCTAGTGCTCAAGTATCATGGTGCTCTTCATAGATACATCTAGACCGAAATGTAATTTCTAGATATCTCATCCTTGGGCGCAGCCTACCGATATGCCGTCAAAATCGAGTAGAAGCTCAAACAAAAGACACAACAATTTGGGCCTAGGAACCCCTCACAACAAAAGCTAGGAAAGGGTGGCCCCAACCCATAGAACAAAGGATAGAGAAAAGATGGACAGTATCAGGACAACCAGTCCAAGATGCAAGAAAAGAAGGACATTGGAAAGACAAAGAAAGATATTGGGGAGTGGTGCGACTTCCATAAGATCCCTTTGCATAACAGTACTGATTGTCGCTCAAAGCAGTCGCTGGTGGCCGAAGTGAAAACCTCTGAATCAGATGTGGATTCTGACTCTGAGCCAGAACCAGAAAGGGGAAGATAGATCATTGACCTGGAACCTGTTAGAAACATTTCTTGTATAGGGGTGTTTTCCTCTCCGATTTTAGGCCTTTGGTGTAAACGCATAGAAGTGGGGTTTTGAAAACCGGTCAAATGAGTTTTATTCAAAGGCTGTAGCCATAAGCGTCGAGTGAAGCTCATAGAAGAATTCCATTTTAGTATTAAATCAAGCAAGCGAGCAGTCGGATTTCAACAAAAAGGATCAAGCAACAAAGCAGATCAACGGTCATCAGGATTTTGGGACTACCAAGTTACCTGATATATAGCGTCAGAGAAAGCGCCTATATTTCAAGACTAAATCTGGGTCATCTGATCTAGTGACACATAGTGAAAGATCTAGTCACATTGACATATCGGCATTCGGGAGTTCGAAGGGTAAAAGTCCCTCGTCATCTCACATCTCGAAACCCCGAACCCTGAAACGCTGATAAGCGCCTTTGAAGCTAAGCCTATGGTCCTAGCACCCGGTCATGTCGAGCGATCCTGGTAATAGAGGTAGCCCTCTTCTAACATCAAATACCATCTGACCATTCCTCTGAAGGACACACAGCACAATAGCTGAGCCACAAGTGGGGCCCTTTGGGATTTTCATGTTAAAACCACCGAGGTCATCTCAGTCGTTCATCCATCAGCGAGGCTTGGGCACATTTAATTTAAAGAGGGCACAGATCTGAATGGTCATGATCCAGGCACTCAAATTTATGGACAAGGTCCAATTCCACACCCCCTCTATCACTTTGGCTTTAACGAGAGGGGGGGGGTCCGGAATTAGAGATAATGTATGCACGCATCTGAACGGCCCAAGTCTGAGCGCAATGTTGTATTCTTTGGTATTCTGCATTTGAATGTAAGAAGATCTTATGTTTATATGTTTTCTCCTATAGTCTGTTAGAAGCCTGATGTTTATGACAGACCTTTGCAGTTCTCTTATACAAGTCTTCCCCCTACTCACCCTTACTACAACTCACTGTCTGAAGTTTATCTAAGACCTCACTTGCCCATGCATGCCTGGCCTAGTTTCAGAGTTAGAACAACATTGTTTTGAGTTAACTTCCATTCGATCACCCCTTTTTATAAAAAAATCGTGACATAAACTGATGGGCGTCAGGCTCTACTCCTGCTACAATCCAAGAGTGACTTTTGACGCTAACATTTATGGCGCCATTGCTGGGGACAAAGTTGAAGATTTTCCCTGGGCAGAACGACATTGAGCCTCTGATTTTGAAGGTGCATCAGACATTAGAGCCCTTCAAGATTGCTACTGTGCACCTAGAAACTCCGCTATGGTGACTCCGAGGCTTCCACATCACTGTTTCAACTATGGTTACTGTTAGCACACCTGAGAGCTGACCCTAAGGAGCTTTCTCAAGAAGGTTTTAGTAGCTGCTTTCTCAGCCTGAGAAGCTTCCTGGGGTAACAAAAATGTTAGGATCTAGCCTTTGATGGTGAACAAGGACCAAACACATTTGAATATGGGCATCTTTCACCTGGCGACTCCATGATTCAAGGATCGATTGGGGACTCCACTGGTTCGATATGGATAAAATCCTTTCTCGCATGTTTTCTTCTTTTAATTTTTCTACTATTCCTGGTTTTCTTAATGTTGTCCCCTCTCCGAATGAATGGGGCAATTATTTGCCCATATTTAGAAAATGTGAAGAGAACAACCCTGCTCAACACCTCAGTGAGTTTCATGAACTCATGCGTCAGTGGGAGATACATCATGAGGATGTATTACTGAAGATGTTCATGTTCTCATTAGTAGGGGATGCACATAGATGGTATCATTCTTTACCCCCTGCTAGCATTTCTTCCCTCAGTGAGTTCCATGCATATTTCACCGCTTACTGTCAGACGTTGTATCCCTCTGAGTCAATTTGGCATAACTGTTGTGGAGGATACCACAACTATATGCAAGATGAAACTCTTTCAAACGTAGGCTATGAAGATGGTCTTGATGACTTGGATCAGAACTCAGTCCTTTCTCCTCCCCATTCTTCTGCATCAGAGGTGGGTTATGAAAATGATGAATATCCTAGGGGGGAAGAGGATTCCCCGAGTGAGCTAATGGAGCAGGTGAAATATCTCTTTGCCCAATTAGAAAGGTTGAAATATGAAGACTGTGTAGAGGATTTTCCAGCCTGGGAGGAAGAAGATGACCTGAGTGAACTAGTGGAGTAGGCGATATTCCCCACTCCCCAATGTGCAAAATTGGAATCTGAAGACAATGAAGAGAATTTTCCAGTATTCAAGGAAGATGATCTAAGCAGCTCTTTTGAAGAGATTATTGAAGATTTCTTGGATGCGTTAGCATCTGCCCCCATTGAGCCTGCTGTCTCAGATTTAAATGAAGAATCCATTGTGGAAGAGGATTGTTCTTTCTTCCTTCATGAGATTTCCCATGATGTATTTACATTTGGGATTGAAGAGAAGGATTGGGAGACTATTCCATTTTTACAAAATGGGAGAGTGCACAAAGAGGAGGAGGAACCAGAGGAGCAGCTGAACGCACATTTCATGTTCTATCCAGAGCCAATCAACGGACAGCCACCACCTGAGATTAGTGAGCCTGCGTCAGTTGTCCTCCTACCTGTGCTTATCAGAGATATTCAGCCATAGGTGGACAACTGTGTAGCACAGAAGGC
>JASDQU010204630.1:2657-18817 GCA_032191745.1 Picea mariana
TTTATAGATTTCGTGAGTAATAATGTCAACTATGATAATAATGTTTGGCAGTGGCATTCATGGAGACGCTGGGTTGGCTAATCAAAACTTTAATGTCGACGTGATGCCACTAAGATGAATAAAATACCTGCAATTATTACTCAATTTTCTTATACAATCTCTCCTACGTGCCCATCTCTGGTGAGGTTTGCGTGTTGTCATTATATTATGAAAATCTCCGAATTCGAAGACAATCCATTTACTATAAATTTGCAATTTGCAATTTCTTTATTGAAGATTTAACTTATAGGAGATTGGAAATTGAGCCAACGCCAAAATATTGGTGCACTATGAGAAACCATATGGAACCGACCTGTAATAACCTGCCCTACCATCTCATAAATAGGTTGAGACAAGATGCCACGAAGTTGATACTAGTGTGTAGTTGGAGCTTCAGGTGCAGTAGTCAGCCATCGTTGGACAACACTTCCATTGAAAAAAACATCAAACCAACATGCTAGGCCATGAACTCAAGTGCCCATAGATGCAGTAAAGTTCAAGGGAATGTCAATTTCATACAACTCTTCTTTCTTAACCTTTGTAAATTCAATCATGTGAGAGATAGGAGGGGCCACAAGAAATCTTGGGTCAAAAGCATCTACAATGGGCTGGGAGAAATAGCACCCAATAGCCTACTTCAACATCATCGGTAGAAACATCAGCATCCATCCCATAATTATCATCTTTGACAAACTTAGTTCCCATAAGATTTTCAATGGAAACATCGACCTTCACCTCTAGATCCGATAGATCGATTTCTCTTTCCAAAATATCGATACTGTCATCCTCATGACTTGCACTGGATCCAAATGTAACAATATAGATATCCATGCCATCATTGTTAACTGGTGGTTTCTTCGACTTCCCACCGTTTTGGAGGCCGGTAACAACAAAATCTTCACAGATTACCCTAAATTTGGCTTGATTTCATAAGAGAATTTCTGAAACTTCTACAAGAAAATAGATAGGAATGACAGGCTAGGGATATGGCATTTATAAGGTGTGGATGGAGAAATGGCGTGGCATGGCATGTGGGCATACTGTGTGACTCTGTGTCCACCAACAATGTTTGTAATAGGCAATGAAACCTGGCAAAGAATGGGAATAATTGAATCTAACATGTGCTTATGTTCTCTATATGGCTTATGATCTTAATCAAATGGGTGAATCAACATATGTAATGCTTCATCACTACTAGTAACTATTTCCTCCCATGGATTTCAGATTTCTGAGGGTTATGGGAAGAAAGAAGCCTTGAACCTTTCAACTCCGGCCAGGAGCCACAAACCAAAAGCCTTGAGCCTCTCACCCTTCAAGAAAGACATTGAGCCACATGTTGTTCACATATTAGCGTATTTATTAAGCCATGTTGTCACCATACGAGGTTGAGCGAAGTTGGCAATAGATGAGAAAGATAGTGAGTGAGTGACTACACAGCTATCACTTGGGCTCTCAGCTCTACTTATGCTTCTATCACTAGGAAGGGTGAAATGAACAAGATCCCCATTGATGCAAAACTATGAACACTGCATTAGAAATTACATACAGAAATCATGTTTTTCATTGAATTGCAATGAAGATGAATGGTAAGTCAATTAAGTAGTGGAGTGGTTCACAGAAGGATCCTCCTCTCAACGCACACACAGGCAAGATTTACGAGATTTCGTAAACAACAAAGAGAGAAGGTTAATATTTCTGGAGATCTGTGACAATAATCCTGAATGTCAAGATCCCTATATAAAGATAATTGTTGTGCAGTTTGAACCATTACAACACCATTCTCCCATCGGCTTCTGACGGATCCAGATTTCTAGTTTTGCAGAGGGATGATGGGTTCATTAGTTGGATTGAAAACCTATTCTTCCGCAAACAAAAAAAACTATTCGATATCCCTTGAATTCACACGCATTTTCTAAAATTTGAATCTAAAGGTGCACACGTATATAACTTAGATTCAAGTTGTTTTTATCTATTCGCATTAGATGTAATCTATGATATGATCGAATCTTGACCTCTTCTCCCAGGATACCTATACAAATATAGGCAAACGGATATCCAAGGTAATGATTTTGGCATCCGCGCATGCTGGGATCTAGTTGTTTTTCAGGTAAGATGAGGTGGAGTTGCAACAAACGCGACCTATTCTTAGGCTGACTAGGAAGACGAATTCATTTAGTTCTTTGCAAGATAGTTAGCTCCCTCCATGTCTATATAGATTCAAGATTTTATGTTTTAACAGTGGCAACATGTTTTCACAACTCTCATAACGTCCTTGTGAACTGATTTTTATTTTCGCGCAGGTTCTTTCAGCTGGGGGGTAGCTCTGTAACGGGACTAAAGGTTCACCATCCTTGTTGTCGTTTATGTTCTTGTATGAGTCTGCATGAGCGTAACCACAAACATTCTGCAACAAGAAGAGTCTGCAACAAGTCGCGAGTTGCCCCTTAACCCTTACTGTTACCTTTTTTTTGTATATCTTTCTTCTTCTAATAGCTCTTCTTGGATGGGACAGACTAAGAAAGATCGGCTCCTTATTGTTACCAAGCCCGATGTTACTTCGCAGGCAGGGAACAACTAGATAGAAAGAGCTAGCTCCTTTCTCAAGCTTATAATTGAAATAAAGATTAGCAGGTCGAAGGATGGATGGGATCACTGGATAGGATGAATGGGATGAATGGATGGTACAACTTGCTAGAAACAGGTTCAAAGAGAGGGATCACAAATCGACGTAAGATCTAATATACTCCATTTAACAACAATGGATCTAAGCATCGAAACAATGGAAGGTTGGTTGTTTATCACTCACTCACGCTTGGTACTTCTCGATCTCCACCTACCTAAATTAAAGGAGTTTCCAGCAATTGCATTTGGCTATCTGATTCAATGGCCTTCTTGTCTTCATCAAAGAATTGGGCAAATGATATGAAAAAAACTTCCTTTGTGCCTCACCAGTTTCTTCAATATGTGGTCTAGGGCGGTTGGAATTTCCAGATTTTCGATTCCCTGAAGTATTGAAATCAAAGAAGAAATCCACACCAGTGGATGGTGCCAAAACATGACCAGAGGAAGATAGACCATCTGAATTGAAAGTTGATTTCTCTTCAGCATAAACGAGATGTTAGAGGTGCTGATTGTCGGGCTTTGTCAAAAATCAACATCGTTTATTGTTTTTATTTTTGTAAACAATTTTGTTTTGTTTTGTTTTTTTAATATATCTATATATATTTTTAAATGTTTTTGTTCCTATGTTAAAGCACAAAGATATAAAATCAAAAGCTAAATTTTAATTTTAATAATTTTATTTTTTTTCCTATATAAAAAAATCTTGATTTAACTTAAATCATTGTATTATTCTTAAATTTTAAAGGAAGACAAATTCAAATAAAATTAAAGAAAATAGATTTCTTAGCAAATGGAGACTACATATAAAATGATTAAATCAATTTTACATCATCATTTTCCTAGAACTTATAGTTATCCATGGAAAATCCTATTTTTTGATCCTCGAGATCGCATGAAGCACAAAGGAGAGCATACTTATTCAACGCTAAAGAAAAAACTGAAAATAACATCCTACCTACACTACGCTAAAAAAAGACTGGAGATTAGTTAAGTGTAGTCAAACTTCCAGTGTAACCATGTACGTAACATAAATAAAAATATGTCCTCTTTCAATTTCGCAATTAACGATCGAAAATATACGTAAACATGCGAAATTGACGGTTGAAACTGTAAATTAACAAAATAAAAAGAAAAATTGAATGGATCTAACCTGGTACCTGCTTGAAACCATCGTTCGAAAATGCTTTCGTAGGCGCAATTTGTCTTGCTCAGATCATGTTGTAGCTCTGCATTGTCCTCCTTGACCTCCTGCTCGCCTAATTGTTCTTCATTGAATATGTAGGCTTCTTTGTATGTTGATTCATCATGTGTTGCTAGAGGAGTAATTAAACCCTCAACTGTTGTCAAGATCTCCTCTTTGTGAGAAGAGGAGATCTCGACCTTTGCAAGGATCTGAGTGAGTTGTTCCAAGCTTATACTCATAGTTAAACCATATTGAAAAAGGAGAATGATTTATCATTAAAGATTTGAATTAAAACTAAGAAATTAAAACTATTTGTAAAAATAAAAAACGCCAAAATTGAACTCCTTGCGTTACTGAGACGCTGTTGTCACCAGGTTATCTGCTCGCACAGTTAGCTCATAAAAAATAAAAAATAAATTTGCATAAATAAAAACACACTTTTGCATAAAATAAGGAGAAACACACTTCTGCATAAAAAGGAAGAGGACAACCTAACTTTGGAGCAACCCCGGTAAAGTGGATGCATGGGCTCTTCCCGCATGTATTACCGTCTTCTCTCCTCCCTTAGGTCATCCATAAAACCAATCCAAAATCATTAAAACAATCTAATTCAAATGCTACCTATTACCGTTTACAACTCCCTGGCAACGACGCCAAAATTTTGGTGCAATTTTTTGCATAATATATTACCAAACATAAATTATCAACCGAGATTCGTAATCAATAGATTTGATGCACTATATGCGCCGATAACAAATAGGTTCCTATGTCTGTTTAGTATAGATCAGATAAGAAAACCATTTAGAAACCAACACACTCTTAAAAATAACAATCTTCACACAAGTCAAAAGATGCAAAGCAAAACTCATAAACAAGCAAAATCTCTTGCTCTGGTGATGGACATGTTCCTTGATGGCTCATGAAAAGAAAATATGAACTTTGATTCTATCTCCTGGAGAAACTAAACTAACAAGTAGGATGCTCCATTAAATCTCATGTATGGTGAAATATGGAGATCCAACCGTTCCTGCATTACCACACTTTGCAACACATTCGAAGAGTGAAATCAAACAAAATAACATGAAATCAAAATGACAGGTACATGAAATGAAAATGTACACCAATAATTTACAATAATCTTACCAAGCTGGATCGGTGGCCCTTGCCGATGCCAACATGGAATCTTTTAGATCAATAGATGATAACTTCGAAGAGAGACAAAATCATTGAATCCAAACTTGCATTAATCTTCAACAGGTAGGTTTACAAAAGGAGTCTCTTCATGAATCCAGCCTACATCATAATAATTCTCCTCAAGAACCTATCTCATAACAATTCCCTTAATCTACATAATAATAATTCTCTCCAATCTACATAATAATGATTCTCATCCTCCCCTCATGAAGAGAGGGCACTCTCTTTTATACACGAGAGCTTTGAAAAGAAGATAAACATCTCATAATTATAGATCCACTTTTCTCTCAACCAATTTCCCATTATTACAAAATATTATCCCTTCAAATCCTCACACATATCTCTCATATATCTTGGATAAGATATGACAAACAAATATCCATGATATTCTCCTTGGAATAGGCTTGAATTATCTCCTCGAATATTGAAATGGTGGAGGAAGTATTCGAGAAGTCTTTTGAATTAATCCTTCACATATTCCTACACATGACAAAGCTCACACATTTTTGAGATATATATGAAAACATGTCAATTTTCTAATATTTAATCACAAATTCTCTTTTAATACTAAAATAAATGATTTGGAAAATAATAAGGCTAATCCCATATTTAATTATGAAAATGGTATTAATGAATGGTTTATGGAGTGGTAGAATATGGATAAATGTGATGAATGTTGAAAGGAAAAGAGGATTAAAATGCGACAATCATGAGACTCAACAGGGATAGACACCAAGGTATTAGTTCATGCAAGCCACTTTTATGGCTCATGTTCCATGAATAAGGACCCATACCATAACAACTACACTCTAGCAAGAATATTTGGTCCAAAAGTAGGATACATGTCCAATTCCAAGGTTTAACACATTGAGGATGTGTCCCCTAGATAAAAAAGAATTGTTTGAGGCCCAAAACTAGGGCATTAGGCTCTAAATTATGTGTCTATAGCTAATGGGACATACACAGGGCCTCAAGCTATAATACATGCCCTCCATAAGGTATCTTATCCCAAGAGTGGTATACATGCCCAATTCCAATGTTTTCTATACCATGAACAAGTATCTATCCCAAGACACGGTTTAGGGCCAAAAAAAAGGATCAAGTCCCTATAAATAACCTTTAAGGTGGTTCATCTAAGAACTACTACCTAGACCATGACACAAACCCTATGGAAGTAATATTTTGTGCAAGAGTTGGATACATACTTTATTATGAAGTTTGGTGCACCAAGGACAAGTTGCTTGGCACACGACATGATTTGGTGCTAAAATCTAGTGAATTAGCCCTTAAATTCTAGATCTAAGGCACATAAGACATGCATAGCCCTAGGCCATGATACTTTCCCTCTACATGGAATCTTTGTCCTAAAAGTGAGATACATACTCAATTTCAATATTTATTACATTAGGGATGGGTGATCTCACCATGAACATGGTTCATGAAAAAAAATGTTTCCTTAAGCACTATACACTACTTCTACCAATCAATATGGTTCATACAGGAAACTCCCAACTAAAAAAAAAAAAAAAAAAACTCTGCAATGAAAATATTTAACCCCCGGAGGACCGTATCCTTCGGAGAAACCGCAAGCTAGGGTTTTGGACAGTCGTGGCCATCGCAGAAGACAACATGAGCACCAGAGGCGGGGGTAAGGGTACCCCCTCATACAAATAGGTAGTTGTAGACAGAGGGAAAGGGCCATGGGGCGTATTTTTCAAGGCACCAATGACAGTTACCTCAGGATCTGACCCAGAAAAGGGTCAGGAAAGGAACCGAGGCAAAAGTGAATGCATGGAAGAGGTAGCCAGAGAAACCCAGAATGAAACACAAGACACAATGAAGACCAACATGGCAGAAGGGCGCAACTCGTGAAAACCCAAAACAACATTGATACCCAAGGTGATACTGGAGGATCCGCAGACGCAACTCTACAGGGATCAGATGAAGGTGCATGTGCTAATATGAAATTTTATGGGCTTGTGGCCCACTGAAAGAACACTGCGCAACTGGATCAAATATCACTGGAAGAAGAATGGGGAAGTGGAGCTCCATCTGGGCTCGAAAGGTTTCTTCACAGAAGTCTTCATAAACCTGGAGGATAGAGATAGATTCTTTGAAGGAGGTTCATACTTCCATGCATCAGAAGGATTGTACATGCAGCCATGGAAGGAAAATTTCTCCCCAGAAAAAGAGACCTTCAAAAAGGTGTCGATCTGGCTGAGATTCTATTTCCTACCCTTAGACTACTGGTTACCCTCTAATTTTGAAGCAATAGGGAATAAACTGTGGAAATATATAAAGCCCGCAGAAGCCACCTTGAAAGGAAGATACACATCTTACGCAAGAATATGTATAGAGATGGATGTGTCGAGAGAACTCCCAGAAGCCATAAGCTTAGAATTCAAGGGTGAGGAATGGATCCAAAACATCGACTATGAACAGATCCCCTTCTGATGTAGAAGGTGCCATGAACATGGTCACCTGATCAAGGAATGCCCTCTTAATAAAAAACAGGAAACAAAAAACCCCAAACCACAGCAGGATGTGGATGGGTTTGTTAAACCAAACCCCAGAAGCAGAGCCAACAAAAAGCAGAGCAAAGCCCAAGCAGGGAATAATCCAGAGGTCCAGAATAACCCGAAAGGATGGGATAAAACCAATAAAGAGGCAGAAGTCGATAAGGAGATGGTAAAAGCTCAGGAAGTCATAGAACAAACACCAAACGAGCCCACCAACCGACCAAATAATCAGAGGGAACAGGGAAGTTGTGCAACTCCAATGGAAGGAGAAACCAGAGACGACAACACCCCCATGCAAGAAGCAGAGGGAGAGACAGAAATGACACCGAGTGAAGTAGGCACAGAAGATCCGGAACTCAGAGACCTTGTGGAAAGGGAAGAGATATATCTCATGAACATATTGTACCAATGGTAAAGACAGGGAGTAGACAGTGTACCAACAGAGAAACTTGACCGCATCCAGTACCTATTCCTCCTAAGGGAGGAAGCCAAATCTAGAGGCCTAAAGCATACACACAGGGAGATTGGACACCTAGAAGTCAAAGCAGGCGAGGGACAACCACAACTCTCACCCAAGTAGATGCGGAGGAAAAAAGGCAGGAAATCAAATAGTGTAGCCCTACAAGAGCTTGGAGCGTTACTGATAAATTCGAGTAAGATCAAGAAACTCTTCCCCAACTCCCCCCCGCATGTTTAAATGAAGGTTATAACTTGGAATATAAGAGGCCTAAACAGCCCAAGAAAGCAACGAATCCTTAGAAATAGACTAAAACAGGAACAACCGAATCTCTATTTTATTCAAGAGACCAAGTGTAATATAGACTGAATGGAAACATTCAGTCAACAACAATTGCGAAAGTACAAGATGGTGGCTATTGGAGGCCACCAAATGGTAGGAGGTATCCTCACCCTATGGAACCCACAAGTACTAAGCCTAATAGCAGCCGAAGTGACAAGGCATACCCTTACAGTTTGCATGCAACTAATTGGGAACACAGAGGTGATTTTATGCACTAATGTGTATGGACCCCAGATGATAGAGGATAGGAGCAGAATGCTAAGAGACCTAGAAGATCTTAAAAACCAAGCCAACAACCTCCAATGGATCCTAGCTGGGGATTTCAACATCATCACGTCACTTGCAAAGAAAAAAGGAGGTACAAGAATATTGGATAGAGATGCAGAGGAGTTCTCAAAATTCATAGACACAACAAAGATGGTAGATCTGAAAACCAATAATGGGCAGTTCACCCGGAACAATAAGTGAATGAACCAACATCGGGTAGTAGCTAGACTCGACATATTCCTAGTGTTAGAGTCAATCATTATGCAGGGGATAACCTTAGAATGCAACATCCTTCCATGGGGGGGATCAGATCATTGGCCAATGCAACTGGAAGCAGGTTTCCAGACCACACCAAAGAACCGACCTTTCAGATTTGAGAAATTATGGCTTGAACACCCGACCTTCAAGGAAAGAATCAAACAGTGGTGGTGTGAGGAGTAACCAGAGCAAGGGACAAGGATGTTTAAACTATATAAGAAACTAAAACATGTCAAATATAGGCTCAAGGAGTGGAACAAAGACACTTTTGGGAATATAAACCACGAGAAGAACAACATTGAAGAAAAAATGAAATAACTTCAGGAAACCTTCATTTCGGAAGGCTACAATGAGGAGCGGAAAAAGGAAGAGATCCAGATGACCCAGGAGTGGGAAGAGCGTTGCCAACAAGAAGAAAATTTATGGTGAAAAAAATCCCGTATCGAATGGCTAAAGGAAGGAGAACGAAACACTAATTTTTTTCATAGAACAACCATGGCCAGAAGAGCCCATAACAAAATCCTGAAGATTAGGGACCAGGATGGAATAGAGAGAGAATCACATAAGGACATCGAAACAACTCTAGTAAACCACTTCCATGGGATAGCCCAGGAACCCAAACAGGATAGAACGGAGGCCATACAAAAGATAATCCATCATATCCCTCGCCTGGTAACAAAAGAACAAAATAACAACCTGAACAAGCCCATTGCAGAGGAGGAAATAGACCAAGCACTCCAGGAAATTCCTAATGGAAAATCCCTAGGCCCAAATGGTTTCACAGTGGAGTTCTTCAAAGCATGCTAGGAGGTCACCAAACATGACGTATATAGGGTAGTGGAAGACTCTAGAAGGTCAGCCTCCATTTTAAAAGCACTAAATGCTACAATGATTACACTTATCCTCAAAGAAAATGAAGCCAAAACCCTCGATTGGTACAGACCTATAGCGATGTGCAATGTGGTGTATAAGATAATTTCCAAGGTTATAGAAAATAGATTAAAACCACTCCTACCCACACTGGTCTCACAAGAACAAGCAGGGTTCATGAAAGGAAGGAAAATAATGGACAATATCATCTATTCCCATGAACTTATCCACACCCTGAAGCTTCAGAAAAGAGGAGGAATGATAATACAACTGGACCTAGCAAAAGATTATGACAAAATCAGCTAGCACTATATGGTCAAGACCCTGGAAGCCTTCGGCTTCACCCAACACTGGATTAGATGGATAGTAAACCTAGTCACCACAACAAGCTTCTCGCTACTAGTAAATGGAGCCCCTGCCAAACCGTTCTGGCCCATGAGAGGCATCAGACAGGGAGACCCGTTGTCCCCTTTCCTATTCAGCCTAATGATGTAAGGTCTCGGTTGTAGCATAAAAAGTGCAACCGCAACAGGGGAAATAAAAGGTATCAAACCCTATGAGAATTTCCCGACTTCTACACACCAACAGTTCGTGGATGACACCTTACTTCATGGCATGCCCACGGTCAAGGAAGCGAAAGACTACAAACAAATCTTAGATGAGTTTGGGGAAGCCTCGGGAGTAGAGATAAATCAGTCCAAATATATGATCTTCTTCTTTAATACCAACCCCGCAATCCAAAGGAATTTGTCCAACATCTTGGGCTTTGAACGTAAATCACTCCCAACTAAGTACTTGGGCATCCCCCTAATAGACAAAGCTTACAAGCAGGCAACTTGGGAAGGAATAGTCAACAAGCTACAAGACCGGGTAAAAAATTGGATGTACAGATCCCTCAACCTAGCTGGAAGACTCATCCTAACCAAGTCGGTTCTACAAGCTATCCCAACCTTTATGATATTAGTTTTCCCAACCCCCAAGGGGATTCTACAAAAAATAAGAACAATACAAAGAGACTTCCTATGGCGAGGAGCGGAAACTAGGAAAAAATGGGCACTGGTGGATTGGGAGAAGGTCTGTAAACCGAAAAGAAAAGGAGGCCTGAGGTTACACGACCTGCAAGTGACCAATGAAGCCTATGGGGATAAACTCTAGTGGCGTTGGTTCAAAGAAACTACCACACCATGGGTCAACCTGTGGAAGGCAAAGTACACCCCGGACATTTGTGACCAGGACAAAATCTGCTTCAGAGGCACCAGGGAAGGTTCTGCCATCTGGAACCTAGCCTAGCACAGCAAGGCTTGGATTCAGACACATAGATTTTGGGAAATAAGAAATGGTAGAACCGCCCAATTCTGGGAGGATGCCTGGCAACAAGAACCTAGAATGGAAACATCGGGCTAGGAGGAACTCCAACAGGAGATGATGGTGTAAGGAAAAACCATAGTCTACCATTACTGGAAACAAGAAACAAATCGCAACAAATGGAGAATCTGGAACACTCTTACCCCACAGACTAGAGACCAAACCACAACAATAGTAAAAGAAGTGGAGGAGGAATTGGGGAAATGAAAAATTGCAGTCATGGACAAAAATGACCAGCTGAGATGGGGAAACAAAGTCAGCGAGGAATTCAATCTTAAAGAAGTCTGCCACTATATAGAGTACCAGGACCAAGAAGACTCGACGCAACAATGGGATAAGCTCTGGAACAACCCCCAATGGCCAAAAATTAAAATCTTCAAGTGGCTAATACTACACAACCGACTCTTAACTTGGGAAAACCTAAAGAAGAGAGTATTTATAGGCCCTTCAAGATGTCACCTATGTGAAGAAAAGAAGGAAACAACAAACCATATCCTGGATGAATGTCCCTACACAACAGAAGCCTGGGACTGGACATATTTCGACAGTCTAATAGGATCAGAGGTAAGATAGCCACAACTATAAACATCTGGAAGGAAAACTACAGTGAAAAGGAAGAGGTGAATCTCTATTGGACCCTCATACCTGGCATGATCTTTTGGGAAATATGGAAGGAACGGAACCGGCGCATCTTCAGGAACCAAAGTTGGATGGCAGGAAAGATCAAGGAAACAATAATCTCCATGACAAGAGAAATGGTACAGAGCCGCAACTACCAAACAGGAAGAGTGCAACTCATAGACCTGGATCTCCGAATTCTAGAGGCTTTTAAACTGAAAGAAGGGCGCAACCCCAATCGGGTAAGACGATTTCTGCAACTGCAAGTAGGTGAGTGCAACTGGAAACCACCACCAGAGGGATCCATCAAGCTAAATTTCGACGAGGCGTCAAAAGGTAACCCAGGACGGACATGTATGGGGGGAGGAATCAGGGACAATCAAGGAAAAATTATCCGACTGTACACCGGGAGTCTGGGGAACTCAACCAACAATGTCGCGTAATTTGGAGCTGTGGAGACCAGCCTTGAGATACTACACCGGGAAGGGATGACTAATGTCATAGTGGAAGAAGATTCCATGCTGGTCATCAACACGGTAAAGAAACTCCAAAACGGCACCCGAGTGGGAAAAATTCAGAGGCACTCGCGCTTGGCTCACTCCTTGCAAAAAATTCAGGGGCATTTACAGACGGGGATCATAGTGGAGTTGCGTTGGGTACGAAGGTCAACAAATGGACTAGCGAATAGAATCACTAACGAAGGGGTCGATAAGGAAGGACCAGAACTAGATTCCACATGGAGTAACATCCCGAATGGTCAGTTTCAGACAGATTGTACCCAACTAGAAGCAAAGGACTATGATGGCAGCCGAAGTACGGACGACCACATCGAGTATGGAGGTGCAACATTAACTGAAAGGCGAGTAGGATCTAGGAAGAATTCGATAGGCCACCAACTAAAATTGAGTTACAATGCAGATCCCGTTCACACCACAAGAGGAGGTACGACACCACGATCATGTCAATAGAAAGAAGTACAGGGGTGGTCCATGGGAGAGCAGAAAGGTTAATCCGCAGATGCCAAAGGATGAAGAGAAAAAAGATATCTCGTGGGCAGGAATGGGTACACATCACCCACGCACAAATACGGGGGGAGGAAATGATTGGCGTACAGTGTGCAAGGCAACAGATTGGCGTAAGGACAACGACAGGGCTCCCAAGCGCACACACTCTGAGACGGTGAAAAAGGACCAAAAGATACGCCTTTACGGGAGATCCATGATTACAAGGATAAGATCGCAGCAGAGGAAACCCCTTAAAACAAGAAGCATTAGGGATAGTTACAGACCAGAGAACAACAATTATAGGGACCATACTACACACCAGGAAGAGGTGAATAGAAGTGGAGGACGAAGTCAAGACAAAAACCACCGCATTCAAACCAAGATGGTGAGAATGAAAAATACCCAGAGTAAGAGGGGCCCCCAGGGGGAGGAACTTCCAACAAGCGCCCGAAAGATCACAAGGATGGAGCAGGCGGCCAGAGAGGCCAAAGGAATCTTTCTTGCACAAGCCGACCCGAAGGGAAAATTGGTCATCGATAGGTGGGAGAAAGAAGTGAACACCAAGCGCTAGGGCCAAGCCTGGGTGGAACTCATCCATGAAGCGGACGGAATAAGGGACCCAGGGGCCACACAGCCCAGGACAACCCTCTACCACAAAACGGTGGAGGAATCTTGGGACACAAAAATGTTCATAAGTAAGCTGAGAGCTGACAAGAATGAGACTAGCAGGGTGGTAAAACGGGGCCACAAGAAGGAGATAATAGAAATTATGAACCACCTCAGTAAACTGGAGGCCAGTGCAAGAAGAATAGCAGAGGACCAGAGGAGCTTAAACAAAAGAATGGAACGAATGGTGGGAAAATTCCACCTCTACCTTCGCTATGTCCACCACATGGACATCACTCCAACAAACGGACGCAGAACACCAACCTTCATCAGAAGAACACACATGGTGGAGAAAAGAAAGGAGGACGAAGCAAGGAAGAAAGGAGATGAAAGCCATCCAATCCTCTTGGACTAGTGCAGTCTCAACCCTTGGTCTTTTTGTTTACCAGTGTATGAGCCACCCCTGTTCTACGTTTCTGGTTTGTTTGTATATGTTTTGATATAGTTTTTTTTCAAATGAGTTTTCGAAGACTGGGTCGGTTTCCCAGGGTGGCGGCCCAACCCTCCCCTCGCTAATGTAGATAGCGCAACTTCAGGTCTCGAGATCTAATTTCCTTTTTGGCAGATTAGGGGATACCCCTATTTTGTTTCTGTACCATATTTTTCTCAATAATATAGTATTTCTAACTCACTCACGCACAAAAAAAAAAAAAATATTTAACCCCAAATATGCTTAATATATGCTTATCATGAAATCACATGGTTAAGAATTAAACGTATGTTACTTTATTTGTAGTTTTACATAATGCATACATGTTTTAGAATTGGTATACAATTTGAAATGCATACACATTTTAAAATTCATTTATCGATGTTATTTAAAACTTTTTGGTAGGAATGTGCTATTTGAATGTTATTTTTTTAGTAGGATTGTGTTCAACATAATGTATATGTTTTACCTTTAAATAAAAGGTATGCATTTTTTATTCATTAGCTATCTACAATTTTAACAATCACAATATTCTTAAATAACAGATATGCACTTTTATTCATAAATTATCTACAATTTTAACAATCATAATATTCTTAAATATAAAAAGCATATTCATTTCTAACAAAACTATAAACATTTATAGAACTAAATCTAGATATTCTCCACACACATTATCAAATAAATAAGATGATTCGAGAACTAAATCTACATATTCTATTCTCCACACACATGAAATAAATAAGATGATTCCAAAATAAAGTGCCCATTGGTTATGTTATAAATATTGATTTATATAACCATTTCCAAAACACATTATATACTACACACTTAATATTTTCAAGCTCATTATTTAAGACCTCAATATTGATTTCTATAACCATTTCCAAAACACATTATATGCTACATTACTACACACTAAAATATTAAGTTCATTATCTAAAATATTAAGTTCATTATTTAAGACCTCAATATTGATTTCTATAACCATTTCCAAAACACAGTAAATGTTACATTACTACACACTAGGATATACACACTTAATATTTTTAAGTTCATTATTTAAGACCTCCTAGTGTTGCACGTGAACTTGACATCATAATTTTTAGGTATCTACTAGCTTTATTAACTTTTAAAAATATAAACCCATGATTTTGTTTTTACATAGTATTGCAATAGTATTAATTTTTTTTAGGTATCTATTAATTTTATTAACTTTTAAAAATATAAATCTTGGATGGGTGCTACATAGCGCAGGGAGGTCACGTAGCCTGCCTCAGACCCATGCCATTAATATGGTAGGTCGACACCATCCCCCTTACCATTAAATGGAAGGAGGATATTACTGCCCGTTGAGTAGAGGAGGACAGTTTCCTTGCGCGAGTAAAATGGCGGCCATAAGGTATAATGGATGGGGGAAGCTCAGTACAATGATCATGTCTGGCCTCAGCGTTATCCTCCCGCTCAGCAAAGGATGGAGCCATTTTACCTCTGCGCTCCACTAGCTCGGATGCTCTGAGCACTGGTGTGGCTACCAATTGGCTCCCATCGCTCTTACCCTGCTCATTTTCACCCTCTCTTACCCCACCATGCCAAGGGAAAGAGGAAGGCCACGTCGCGGCCCTTCCTGGTATAGTTTTGCTGCCAGACAATGGAGGGTGCAGAGACTGGAGTGGGCCTTGTCCATAACCTGAACTCAAGGATGGGAGAATCCCATAACGCTGCCCATGGCATACATGGAGGAGGATATTCCATAGGAACCTATCCAGTTCCCTCTGAAATCCCTCCTCTTCACAATACCAGACAATTGTCAACCTCCCAACCAAATCCCAACAAGCACAAGTGCTTCAACCATAATCCAACAAGCACAGGAGGCCAGGGAAGAGACTACATGCATAATTGAGGAGGAATTCCTAGAGGAATTCCTCCACCTGGACCTCGAGGACACCATTCAAACTAAGGACTCATGCGAGGTGGAGGCTGCAAAGGAGCTTGGGGCAATGGAGGCTATGGAAGCGGCTCAAAAGGACTTAAGCAAGGTGGCAACAGTCTTAGGTTTGGAGGGTGGTCCAGTCTTGGCGCCATCACCACTCTCGACACTCCCGGACTTCAGCCAAGAACCACCACCCTTCTTCCATCCGGAGCAGTTAGCGCTAGTCTTTGAAATCAAAAGCCATATCGCTGATCAAATTCACCGAGACACCCTCATTCATAAGAGAATTGACATGCTTTATGAGGCCTACATGAACGCACCAGCAGCCCAGCGGTGTCCGACTTGCGCCAGGCCATTCGTGCTCCAGCCCAGGAATGACCCCTCAGAGGTTAC
>JASDQU010204630.1:18917-30622 GCA_032191745.1 Picea mariana
ATATACATCAAATTCATTATATTATTCCAATTCAGCATACTATTCTAGAACAAAAAAATTTAATTGTATATATTTTTAAATTATATTTATTTTCCAATATCATTTGAGTTTGAATCTTATTTCGTATTATTATTTCAGTATACATCAAATTCATCATACTATTTTCGAACATATTTATGTCTATAGGTGTCCCTATATTAGAAATGGGGTTTTATAATATCTATTATTTAAATAATAAATATTAGGTGCCAAGATTTAATGAAGCCCTAATATTCTTTTTCTTTCTCTAACCTAATTTCCTAATATTCTTTTTCTTTCTCTAATCTAATTTTGAATTTTTTTTCTTTACAGTTTTTTCTTTTATCATTTATAGTGCGCAAGCATAGAATAATCTTTAGCCACGTCTAGATGGTGCAAGCATAGAATAATCATGGCTAGGCGTCTTCTTCCTTTGGCCATGTTTGGATCGTCGGAGCTGGTGGGAAAATGCAACTTCACTCCTTTCCCTCGCCATTTCACTTTACATGCGTTTCAAGCGTTTCAAATTCACTGCATAACCCCTCGAATGTTGGATCGCTACATATCCAACCTGTTGTATCGTTGAATATCCAACCTATTGTATCACTGGATAGTTGATGCATATCAAATCTGTTGGATTGTTGATGCATATAGAATATGTTGTATCGTTGTTACGTATCGAAGGTTGTTGTATAAATCAAAACCCGTGGATCGTTGATGTATTGTTGGATCATTGAACCCATGGATAGTTGTTGATCTATAAGTTTTCATGGATATTCTATTGGAATAGTTCATCACAACAAATCTTAAACTATTCTGAAATCTTAGATTTTTGCACTTTTTTTCTTAAATCTCAGATTAGTTAATTACTAGCTTGTTTTGAATTTATGAAAATAACTAAATACGAAAATGAAAGAACAAGAAAAAATATACACACCATCCACACAATTGAACATAAGATGTATCCTAGGGAACCTAATAAAGGAGAAAACCCAACTAGAAGGTGAGGCATATGCTCTGCGAGCTCTTTTCTTCAATTTTGGAAAGCAGGTACAAAGAAAGAGGCACTCACTATGGAGTTGTCTTTGACATTATGGCCCGAACAATTGCTACATAATCTCCTACCTCCTCTGATATGCTCTCAAAATACCACTCCTTGGATGCTTTGCTCAACTATGGAACAAGTACAATACAAAAAAATGGAACCCTTTCTCCTCTTAGTGGCCCGGTATTTAACATAGCTCGATAGTCGTCCATGGTTAGGGTTTTGACTTCCTCAACCCTCAATTAGTGATAAGGTTTGGACCTTCTAGAATATTCTTGAAAATCCACACGTGGCTAGCTCCACATTTTTTTAGTAATAGGGGTTGACATGGCATCCACTCATACCATGATGTTCAACAAGGTAGGTCAACTTGTGGGAGGCATACATTTCGCATACGAGTTCCAATTGAGGTGATTCTTGCATCGTTGGAAAGGTATCAGTGTGTAGAATATGGCTTATTCATGTAAAGTAGATTTGGGCAAAAAAATGTAATACCCCTAGGCCGAACACCAATTGGACACATAAATGTAAATGTTTTATAGGCTGGTGAACCAGATTGTTAAATGTTTTATAGGTTGGTGAGTCATGTTGTTATAGGCCAGAAGGCTTATGTGATTATTAGGCCAGAGGGCCTAGAGGCTAAAGGCCAGGAGCTTGTTTTTGCAATATGTACATACTCATATTATTAATGAAAAACACATTGTTGCATGCAGGTCGACCACATAAAAGAGTATGGGGGGATAAACTCCGCTAGAAAGGGAAATGGGGGGCTAAGAGTCTAGGAATGGGATAAGCTAGGGGGATTAATCCCATTGGAATAATATAATATTATTCCTTAAATCTAAAGTAATGGATATTTTTATATATCCTAAGTCTAGAAAGTAGGTACAAGGGAGTCCCTTGGAGTGCTAAGTGTCCTAAAAGACACATGCATATATATAAGTGTGGATATAGTGTGAAGGGGCATTATTGAGCATTAGGTGGATTATCCTCAAGAGGATTGATTGTTCCTTCATGGGGAAGCAGTTGTGAGTTGTACCTTACGGTACTGAACTATAATGAAGAACCTATACTTGTACTATTAGCGCATAAGAGGAATGGAAGAAGCAGTTGTGAGGTCGTATTATGGAAGAAGCGGGTTGTCAAGCCCATGAGTAGTTCTCTAGGTGAGAGACTACTCAGAGTGGTTTCCCTGGTGCGCTAGGAAATAGCTACAGGGTTCTGAGACTTCATGTTCGGCCTGTTGTTGAAGCCCCAGAAGGGAAGTGGGGCAGTTGAGGGACTATTGAGCAGAGAATGATTACACTTCATGGGGTGGGACAAGCATGTGAGGAATGGTAGAATGTAGGCTAGTTGCAACAGTTTGCACCTTGGATGGAACCATTGTGTTGCTTATCAGACATTAGACTAGCTTAGTATTCTCTTTGCCCTAGTAGACTTTAGCCCCAGCTTAGGGGTGACCCACTACTGATGTTACGAGCGGTGTGGTCTATGGCTAGGAGGAATGTGGAAGGTTTGCATGCAATTGGTTTATTTTCTGAAGATAAGTGTCATTTGTGTGCTTATTTCCATTACTGTGTGTGTGCAATTATAAGTTCTAGCATGGGATCTCTATTGTTAAAATTTAGTATATGAATTTTTAATGTTGTATGCATGTTGTTACTAGTTTCCGCTTAAATTTGTTCATATGTAGAACTCATTATTTAATGTAATGATATCATATTTCGTAATGTCACAGGGCGTGCTCCAACTCAAGGTTGGGAAAGTTACCAGAGCATGTTGTTGAGTCCTTATTAATGGGGACATTACAATTTGGTATCAGAGTTGTAAATAGCTCAAAATTTTTATGTAAAGTGGGTGGCGTGACCTAGACAGGTTTAAGGCTGGGGATGTTACAGATTGGTATCAGAGCCCAGCTTGCAACACTGAACCTACATGGGCCATTAGCATAGTGCTGAAGTGAATTTTCAGAGGTTGTAGGTGAACTGTTTGAAAAAATTTCAGGAAGAGTCTATCTGCATTTTTGTTTGAAAAAACTTTTTACGATGTTTTGCGTGGTAAAAATCGAGAATGGTCAAGTAAAATTGGGCCAAAAGCCCCAATTTTTGTTGTTAAAATTCCTAAGGAAATTGGGAAAATTGGTCCAAGGAAAAGTTTTTTCGGACGTTAATCTCTGTTTGAGAAAATTTAGACCTGTAATGGTTGAAATTGAAGTCACTATAAGGCTAGGGAAAACTGAATGAAATTGAAAAATTTGATGGTTGCAGAGCGACCATGGTAAAATGGACTGGAATTGGGCCAAAGCCCCAATTTCTTGTAGCTAATTAATGGCAAATTTGAAGTGAAAGAGTCGAATTTGAAAGGAGGTGAAAAAATGTTTTTGTACAAGGCTTTAATTGGTTGTATTGAGCTTAGTTACAAAGCTCCAATGACGACCTAAGAAGAAATTTTCATTTTGGGTGAATTTGAGTATTTTTTTGGAGTTTTGGAAAATGGGAAAAATTGGAAAATTTTCGATATTTTTATGTACGTTGACGTCATCATGACGTGGGGAGAGTCCATGTGTCAATTGACATGGTGGCAAGTGACATGTACTTCCATGGTGGAAGGTACTCAAAATCAGGGAGTTATAACACAGAAGTTCAAGTCCATCATTCTCCAAGGCATTCAACTAAGAGAGCACACAAAAGTTCAAGTCCATTCCCTATTAGGAAGCAGAATAAAAGGACTGGGGTGGATGAGCTACATGGGGAAATGAAAAAAATGAATCCTCCTACTTTTGATAGTGAGCACAAGAAGGATGTGGATGCATAGACATGGTTGCTAGGCATGAGGAAGTATTTTCAATTTCATAACTACTCTTCACAAGCATAAGGAAGAATTGTCATTTATCAGCTCAAGGAAAAAGCATCAATGTGGTGGGATCAATTTGTGCAAGTACAACACATTGATGAGAAGAAGGTCACTTGGAGGGAATTCAAGAGGTATTTTCAAAAGAAATACTTGACTAAATAATACTATGATAAGAAAATGAAAGAGTTCTTTGAACTCAAGATTGGGAATATGACCATAGATGAGTATGAGAAAAGGTTTTTAGAACTATTGAAATATGTTTCTTTCATCAAGGATGAACAAGTTAAAATTCAGAGGTACATGAGTGGGCTGCCACCTTTTATCAGTGATAAGGTACAGTATGATAATCCCAAGAAACTAGAAGAAACTATAAGGAGGGCTAAATGCTTTTATGATCAACATAGAGGAAGACCAAGTTTCAAAAGAATGTGGCAAGACAAAAAGAAAAGTATGTTGGACCAGAGGAAGAGGGGGATCAAGCCACCATTCTTTAGAAACAATTCTCAGGGAAAAAAGAACTCTATGGAACCCAGAATGACAGAGACAATAGGGAAAATACCAAGGCATCCACCTATTCAATGTTGGGGTTGTGGAGGAGGTCATGTGTTGAGATATTTCCCTCACAGAGGTGGAAAATTGAAGACTGCTTACAATGTAAAACAAGCTGAAACAGTAGAGGACATGGGTAGAAGTGTACCAAGGATTTATGTAGCTCTGGATAACAAGCAAGTTGAGTTTCAGTCACACATGATTGAAGTGGAAGGTAAAATCAACAACCAAACCAATGCTATTTTAATTGATTCAGGATCCAAACGAAAAATTACTAAGATGGTTAAAGCATGCCCAATGGACATGAATGGATTGAGCACCAAGGAAGATTTGAACATCATACCTTTAGGTTCCTATGATTGCCTAATTGGTATGGATTGGTTGGACCAACATCATGTTGTCATAGATTGTTATAATACGACATTTACTTTCTTGGATGAGAAAGGGAATTTAAGGACAATACAAGGAATTCCTAGGGCAGTAACTGTCAGAGAAATTTTAGTCTTGCAGCTGAAGAAGAGTTACTGGAAAGGGTGTCAAATATTTGCATCAAATATGGAAGAGACACCTAAATATAAGGTACCAAATATTGAATATTATGTAGTCCTAAAAGAGTTTGAAGATGTATTCAAGGAAATACCAGGATTTTCACCCAAGAGAGATATTGACTTCTCCATCAATCGGGTGTTGGGAGCAACTCCAATATCTAATACTCCTTAGAAGATGAGTACACAAGACCTAAAGGAATTGCAAATGCAACTGGAAGAATTTCTGAAAAAAGGGGTACATGTGCCCAAGTGTGTCGCCTTGGGTTACCCCAATACTATTTGTGAAGAAAAAGGATGGAACCTTGAGACTTTGCATTGACTTCACGCAGTTGAACAAGGTTACTGTGAAGAACAAGTATCCTTTGCCTATGATAGATGACCTCTTTGATCAGCTAAAAGATGCAAAAATATTCTCCAAGATTGATCTCAGGTAAGGATATCATCAGGTAAGAATTAGAGAAGAAGACATCAACAAGACTACCTTCAGAACAAGGTATGACCATTATGAGTTCACAGTGGTGCCATTTGGGTTCTCAAATGAACCAATTGTTTTCATGTGTCTCATGAATGTTATATTCAGGAATTACTTGGATAATTTTTTCATTGTCTTCTTGGATGATATTTTGATATATTCTAAGTCTGAAGAGGAGCATGAGCAACACTTAAGAATGGTGTTACAGATATTTAGGCAGCATCGGTTGTATGCCAAATTGATCAAATGCACATTCTAACAGAAGCAAATTCATTATTTGGGCCATATCATCTTATAGGAAGGAATAGCAGTGGATCCAGAAAAGATAAGGGTCATTGAAGGATGGCCAACACCAAGGAATGTATCGGAGGTGAGGTCATTTATGGTCCTTGTAGGTTACTATAGGAGATTTATTGAAGGATTCTCAAGGATTTCACACCCAATCACTTCCTTGCAAAATAAATGAGTGAAGTTTGAGTGGACATTGGATTGTGAAATAAGTTTGCAACACTTTAAGAAATTATTAGGAAGTGCTCTGATACTAAGGATTGCTTATCCAAATGAAAATTTTAGTGTATGCATTGATGCATGCAAAGAAGGACTGGGTGGAGTCCTTGGTCAGAATGGGTATGTGGTGTGCTATGAATCAAGGAAGTTGAAGGAGCATGAAAGGCACTATGCTACTCATGATTTGGAGTTGGAAGCCATAGTGCATGCCTTGAAGATGTGGAGGCACTATCTGATGGGGGAAATATTTGAGTTAAGGATGGACCATAGTGGTAAGAAATACTTGTTTAGACAACCAACTCTAAATTCTAGGAAAAGAAGATGGTTATGTTTCCTCAATGAGTATGATTTTGATATAAAACATATCAAAGGTAAAGAGAACAAGGTGGTTGATGCACTTAGCAGAAGGGTGCATGAGATGCATGATACAACCATTAGCATGTACCAATTTGATTTGAAGGATAGAATTCTAGAGGCTGCAAAATCATATCAAAACTACATGGAGGTAAAGGAAAAACTTCAACAAGGTAATTTGCAGTAGAAAGTTGAAGACTATAATATGAAAAGTGATGAAATTCTCATGTACCGAGGCAGAATCTATGTGCCAAATTCTCAAGAATTGAAAAACCTGATTTTAAATTAAATGCACAATGTGCCTTATGTTGGACACCCAGGCTACCAGAAAACTATTGTAGTTGTCAAGAACCAATACTATTGGTTGGGGATGAAGAAAGAAGTTGATGTTTTATTGCATGTGTTTGGAATGTCAAAAAGTTAAGGTTGAGCACATACACCCAACTGGTCTGTTACATCAATTACCCATTCTTGAGTGGAAGTGGGATGTTGTAACAATGGATTTCATCACCAAGCTGCCCAGAACAACCAAGCAACATGATTCCATCATGGTGGTGGTGGACAAGATTACTAAAGCTTCCCATTTTATTTTGGTAAAGCTCACTCACAAGGAAACTAACATAATTGATATCTATCTGAAAGAAATATCTCGATTACATGGAATGCCCAAGACAATTGTGTCCAACAGAGATCCAAAATTTATCTCAAATTTTTGGAAAGGATTATTCAAAGGGTTTGGGACCAATTTTAAATTTATCACAGCCTATCATCCAGAATCAAATGGGTAAACAAAGAGAGTAAATCAAGTGATTGAAGATATGTGAAGGATGTATGTGATGGATAAACCATCCAAATGGGAGGATTACTTGCACTTGGTGGAATTTGATTATAAGAATGGGTATCAAGCATCCTTAAAGATGATCCCATTTGAATCCATGTATGGCAAAAAGTGTAACACACCAGTGAGTTGGGACAACCCAATAGACAGAGCAATAGTTGGGCCAGAACTACTCAGGGAAATGGAAGAGCAGATGATGAAAATAAAGTAGAATTTAAAGGTTTCCCAAGACAGGAAGAAAAATTATGCTGGTAGAAAAATAACCCACAGAGAATTTAAAGTGGGTGACCATGTGTTACTGAAAGTAAAGGCAAGGAGAAGTTCCCTGAAACTGGGAAACTTTTTGAAGTTAGAATATCGTTATTGTGGGCCATTTGAAATCCTAGAAAGAATTGGGCCCGTAGCATACATGATTTATTTACCTACATCAATGAGTATTCATAATGTATTCCATGTATAATTACTTAAAAAGTATGTACCTGATACTAATTAGGTCATTGATTGGAATGTGATTTAGGTAGAGCAGGAAGGAAACTTTCAGGTGCATCCGGTGTGCATATTGGACAGGAAGATCAAATATCTTCGGAATCTAGCCGTAGGGATAGTAAAGGTCCAGTGGACCTAGTACAGTCCTAAGGATGTAACTTGGGAGCATGAAGACGCTATGAGGACAAAGTACCCACATCTTTTTGAAGGCTACTAAAGTTTTGAGTGTATATGTGTATACACTGCACTGAGGGTAGTGCATAAATAAGTGGGAGGGGAATGTAATACCCCTAGGCCGAACCTTAGTTGGACACATAAATGTAAATATTTTATAGGTTAGTGAGCCAGGTTGTTAAATGTTTTATAGGCTAGTGAGCCAGGTTATTATAGGATAGAAGGATTATGTGATTATTAGGCCGGAGGGCCTAGATGCTAAAGGTCAAGGATCATGTTTTTTTAATATGTAAATAATCATACTATTAATGAAAAACACAAGGTTGCATGCAGACGGACCACATAAAAGAGTATGGGGGGGTAAATTCCACTAGAAAGGGAAATGGGGGGCTAAGAGTCTAGGAAGGGGCTAAGCTATGGGGCTTAATCCCATTGGAATATTATTATATTATTCCTTAAATCTAAAGTGATGGATATTTTTATATATCCTAAGTCTCAAAAGTAGGGACAAGGTAGTCCCTTGGACTGCCAAGTGTCCTAAAAGACACATGCATATATATAATTGTGGATATAGTGCGAAGGGGTATTATTGAGCATTAGGTGGATTATCCTTGGGAGGATTGGTTGTTCCTTCACAAGGAAGCAGTTGTGATTCATACCTTACGATACTGAACTATAACGAATAAATTGTACTTGTACTGTTAGCGCAGAAATGGAATGGAAGAAGTGGTTGTCAGGCTGTATTATAGAAGAAGCGGGTTGTCAGGCCTGTGAGTAGTTCTCTAGGTGAGAGACTACTCAAAGAGGTTTCCCTGGTGCGCTGGGAAATATCTACGGGGTTTTGAGACTTCATGTCTAGCCTGTTGTTGAAGCCCCAGAAGGGAAGTGGGGCAGCCCACAAGAAAACAAGGGACTGTTGAGAAGAGAAGGGGCACACTTCCTGGGTGGGACAAGCATGTGGGGAATGAGAGACCATAGGCTAGTTGTAGTATTTGGCACCTTGGACAGAACCATTATGCTACTTATCAGACCTTAGACTGGCTTAGTATTCCCTTTTCCCTGGTAGCGTTTATCCCCAGCTTGGGGGTGACCCACTGTTGATATTATGAGCATTATGGTCTAGGGCGTGATCCAGCTCAGGGCTGGGAACATTACTAGAGCATGTTGTTGAGTCCTTGTTAATGGGGACATTACAAATTGGTATTAGAGATGCAAAGAGATCGAAAATTTTATGTAAAGTGTGTGACGTGACCTAGCCAGGTTTAAGGCTAGGGACATTACAAAAGTTTCATTTGATGCCTCAAAATGGATCCAGAAGATTTCATACAGTTTTTTTGACCCCAATTTTCCAAATAGGGACCTACTGCTAAAATGGCTCTGCAAGTTGATTCCTCCAATTTTTTTCACCCAAAAAGTACCAAGATATATAAAAAATTATATAATGATCCAATATGGATCATACCTCCCCATTTAGGGGGGATTTTCGTCCCCAAAATATTTACTGAATGAGGTGAGGACATTTTTTCCTCTACCTTCTCCCTGGAGTACCATTTTTCCTTTCCTGGAAGTTGTTTTTTCAACACAATCTGCCAAAGGTCATGTTGCCCTTGTCTTCTACTTTTGAACCTCTTTTGCAAAACTATGTCCTATACCAACTCTACCTAAGCATCTGGTATTAATTCCTCTATGGTAGGTAGGACCTACTCCTCCTCGTGATCCAACATAGAAGGCTCATAGAGTTTCAAATTATCCACATTCACTACTAAGTAAATGCATATGTATGGGGTAGACTAAGTCTATATGCATTATATCCCACCTCCAATACCTCGAAAGGCCCATACCAAAAAGCCTTGATCTTCTTACCAAGACCTTGTAGTATTTCCTTTTTCAATTGTAACCAAACTCTTTCTCCCACTTTGAATGATCTTTTTATTATGTGTTGATCATGTTATGCCTTGTACTTTTCATGTGACTTCTTCAACATCTCATATACTTGCAAATGGATCTGCCTAATATTTTCAACAAATTTCTCCACTCTTAAATTTTCTCCTGTGATGTCTTCCCTCACTCCTCCTTGTTGTTCATATGCAACATACAAGGGTGAAGGCGAAAAATAACTAAAGCAAGTTTCAAAAGGGGACTTACCAGTAGAAGTTTGGATTGATTTGTTATAAGAGTGTTGAATATAGATTAAATTTTCATCCCACATCTTCTAATGATTATGATTGTAACCCCTCAAAAGTTGCACCAAATTCATGTTAACTACTTATGTCTTCCCATCTGTATGTGGATGGAATGTTGTAGATATCTTCAACTTAGTGTCCATATTCTCCCAAAAAATAGTCCAAAAGGCACAGAGAAATGTTGTATCCCTATCTGAGATGATGCTCCTTGGTATCCCAAAGTGTACCCAGACCTGTTCAAAGAACATGTGTGTTGTTTATTGTCCTCTGATGGTCTTTTTACAAGGCATAATAATGCACATATTACTAAACTTGTCGACTACCACAGAAATATAGTCATGTCCCTTCCTGGTTGTTGGTAAACCTCCCACAAAATCCATGGAAATGATTTCCCAAGGTCGAGTGGGTACAGGTAAGGGATGGTATAGACCTTTCCTTCTATTGTTGGGCCTGTTGGTACAAAAAAGTATACATCCTCTAATTTATCGTGCTACATCCTCTTGCATTATAGGCCAGTACACATACCTTTGTAAGTTAGCAACTATCTTCTCAACACCAAAATTTCTTGCAACTTTGGAGTTGTGAGAATCTCTAATAAGATGCAATCTTTCAACTTTAGTAATGCAGAGCTTGTCTAGCTTGTAGAGAAACATATTCTGGAGATGATAGTCAACCTTATTGTCACCTTTTTCTACATGAATTTGGCCTCGTAGCTGTCGAAACATCTCCTTAAAGTGCTCGTATTTTGTGTATGCCTCTTTGTATGCAACACGGGTAAAAATATTTGCATTCATAAAATTTCCCAAAGTTGTAATCTTAAATGTGGGTGGCCTTGAAAGCATGTCTACCAAATTTTTAGTGCTTCCCTTCTTATACTTGATAACTAAATGAAATTGTTGCAAAAAACCCATCCACTTGTAATGTCTAGTTTATTGAAGCTTTCTTTGGGCCAAAAATTACTGCAATGGTTGGTGATATGTGTGGATAATTGTTTCCTTTCCCATTAGATAGTGTTGGCATGAAATTGGAGACCAGGGTTCTCAGAGGTTACCAGAAAAGGTACCAATGTAGTCTAGTTGTGTTGACATATTCAACCTTCCACAAGGGAAGGAGGTCTCACCCAAAGCGCTAATGAGACTTGTGTGATAAAGTGAGTTAAAGAGGACACACCATCAAGCCCAACACATTACAATACAATTCCATACTTAAAGGTAAAGATATCATAGCATTAAAAAGATTATACCAATAAAAGCATTGAACAATTTGTAACCTATGAACCTGTGAAATTCACATGTTGAGGTAAAGTCATCTATGTTATCTGTGAATCTTTAAAAACCTTGGATCTATTCCAGCCATGTGGTTTTCTTGACGAAGCCATGGGAATTATTTCGGTGGGGTTCTATGGAAAGCTACTGCTGGGAAAAGATGTTGATACTTCCACTCACATTTACTACTATTGTTCCCTTCCGACTAAGAATGTGGACCCTTTTTTATATATGGAAGAAATTTTGCACTAATTTGGCCATTATTAAGTCTAAAAATGAAAAGTTACTAAGTGGGTATTGCAAAACAGCTAGGAGGTGTGTCAAGGGTCATTAAGAACTAAGAGCGTCATAGGGTAATCATCGCTATCTTTTGAGTCATTCAAGTGTATACTATCTTGACAATCCCATCAATA
>JASDQU010204631.1:0-18817 GCA_032191745.1 Picea mariana
GATGCTCCTAAGCCAAGTCTTGGATCACCAGTTCATCAGCTGTGCAGTACAGAGTTCTCTCACCATCCATTCCATTTCTTCTTTGTTCATTTTGTAAGGGAAGCATTCAGTTGAGGATTCCTGAAGGACCTTCCGCTAGAGGGAAGAGGAACCATTGTCCCTTTCTACAGCGTGTGATTTGGTTTTTATGTTAATAGATCAAGTCTTGAAACCACTGGGAACTCCCTTGTCTCACGTTTGAAGTTTTGTTTATGGTTGTAATATTATTTGTTTTTCTGTTCTTAGGTAGATTCTATTTCGTTTTGTTTTCTATTCTCTGTTAACCCATTTTGATCCACAGCAAACCTGTTATGCCTTGCTGAGCCCAACAGGGCATGCTAGTGCTCCCATTCTTGCTCACCTTGCGACGATTCGAGCACGAACACTACCCAACTACATCCCACCCCTGGACGGTGTGGTGAGTCGTGACAATGTCCTGAGGGACTTTGACTACATAGTCATCACTGCATACCTCTCGAAGGGAATACAAGAAGTCAGACCTCATTTGGAGAGGATTCCAACCTTGAATATCAGTGACTATAACCTAGGATACCGCAAGAGCTATGGAATGCTTGCACCTCACAAATATTTGACCAAGACCAAGGGGAAGAAGTCGAATATCATCCCCTAGCTATGGAACATGGACATCGTGAGGTCCACTATCCTAAACGTGATGAAAATACCACACTTTGGAAGACATCAGGAGGTTAATGCGTGTGTTAAGATCCTGTTGTTAGGCTTCCATGGTGGTTATCTGTAGCTAGATAGGCATATCATTGTCGATCCGACGTTGATCCATAGGATCACCAGATTGATCATGCAAGGACCAGATCCACAAGAATTTTATACAGGGAAGGTTGCAGATCACGCTCTAACGTATAAGATTAAAGACACCTATGGCGATGTCAAGAAGGGGAAGTGAGGCCACAAGGTAGCCTCCATCCAGAATGGTGTAGTGCACCTATCTTGCTAGTTGATCATTGGTAAGATAGTAAGGAAGAATAGACTCATGCAGGTCACATGGTTTGTTGTTGACCTCGTAGGAAAATTTGTGGAAGGATTACAAAGGAACTGGGCAAGTTACCTCATCAACTAGTTAGAACAAGACTACCGCAAAGCTAGAGATCAGGGATATGAGTTCCATTTTAGCTAGTTGTTGATCCTCATCATGTTCATTTCTTGGGAGATGTTGGAAGGAGTGACCTTCCCTAACATTGAGTTGTTCAAGCCACTACCTGTGAATTTCACCACACTAAAGTATTTGAGTGATATGGGGAAACAATGGCAGTCAAATGTTGTATTCCATACCTACTACCTACAGTTAATGAGGGATATTGAGTCTTTCCCTCATATGATGTCGAACACCCTGGACTGGTTCATACCAGTTGCAATGTTCCACATAGATAGGCATTTTATATATATTATTACGCACAGAGACAAGCATAAAGAAGAGATTTAGTCCTATTACAATCTCACCGAGGAGGACATGGAGGAAATCACCAAGGAGTGGCCCAAAGAAATCCTAGAGCCTTTCAACCACAAAGAACTGTCTGACCCCAACCTCATTGGAAGTTTAGTGGTTACTCGCGAAGAGTATGATGCACCCAATAGTAGTCGGAAGAAAAAGAAGGAATATGTATCGAAAATACTTAGCACATCAAAAGAAACTACATCAAATTCACCTAGCAGAGGAGGAGATGATGAAGTGGACAAAGAAGAGAAAGAAGGGGAAGAAGACAAGCAGAAGCAAGGTGAAGTAACACCGCCTAGGAACTCCCTTGAAGAGGCAAAGACATCCAAGAAAAGAAAGGTTTCCCCAACAAAACCTACATAGTAGAAGAAGTCCAAAGCTAGTAAGTCGAAGCTGCAGACTGTACTCACGGTCGAGGACTATGACTTCATTATCGCAGATGTATCAGATGCCTTAGAAGATATTTTTTAGATAAACGAAGAAAAAGAAGAAACCATGTATGAAAGAATTGAATCAAAGTTGATAGGGATACAACAATACTTTCACTCCAGCCACACATTGTCCACTGCACCCCTGCCATCAGAAGAAATAGAGTTGGGAGATGAGTCCACCCAAACTTGCATAACATTTGATGTAATCGAAAATCACCTTCATCATGTGCAGGAAGAAAACGAACAGACCATAGTGGCCCTGAAGCATGCACAAGAGGAAGTCATAGAGAAATGCTGAGTTTCACAACAAGAGAAGGATGACCTCCAAATCAAGTTCGAAGAGGATAAAGTGCAACTCCAGAAAGAGAAAGAACAGCTACTCACGGAGGAGGTTGGAGTTAAAGAAGAAGTCAACAGAGCACTTTGCTCTGTGATAGGCTTAGAACAGATAGAAAAAGACCCATTGGAGAGTCAAGTAATGAAGCTTGCTATAGACATATAGCAACTTCAATGGAAAGTAGCGGAATTGGAGTTACAAGCAGTACAAAGCACTCCGCAGGAAGTGTGATACCAGTGAGAAGAAAACACCTGAAGCACATTCGAGAGAATCAAGGCATTAGACTTGGAATGTAAACAACTTAGCAGTCAAAGTGCACAGAATTATGAGCGCCTTACCGAGGACCCTGAACTAAAGACATTGGAGTCACAACTCCAGGAAGAAAATCATAAAGAATCTACAGTACAAGCACAGTTGAAGCCCTTGTCAGCAGTTGAGTGAATGAAAAGATCCCAAGAACAACGCATGGATCAGTAATAGGTCCATGCCATATAGAACAAAGTCATGGAAATGACTCAGAAGCTCCAGCCAGTCCAGGATGCATCTTGCCTACTTTTTGAGGAGATTGAAGGATGAGGAGAAGAACTAGAAAAGGTAGTCACTATAGTCGAACGACACATGGAAGGACCTATGATTGAGGTAGTTATTTAGGAGTTCACTGAGTAAGAAGCCTTGTCAAAGTAGCTCGGGCCAAGCTCAAGGTGTTTGAGGTAGAGGTACCCACAGAAGAGTGACTTGGGATGAGTCAAAGGTGAGAGTTCGGGGCCTGTTGGCCCATGACCAAGTTTTGGAGAACCTTGGTCATGTTTGATCCTTTTTGGGATTTCAACAGGCTATTCAAAGGTGGAGTGTAAGTCGAAGTGGAGGTTGCAGTATCTTGGCCCCTTTTTAGGGTAGTTTTGGGATTAAGGTTTATGTAACGGGTATGGGATGTCGACCCATGGGTTTACCCATGTTTAGGGCCATTTTGTAATGTATAAATAGATAGCTCAACGATGTAAGAAAAGGCCAAGATGCTAAGTGCTAGAGCTTTATCTATGTGATTGCAAAGGCTTTGTTCTTACTATGTGTTAAGACTTGCAGAGCTAAGTGCAAGTGATTGTAAGACGGCTTTGTGCTTAAACCTATCTCATAGAAGGATGATCTGGCGAAGTGCACACAGATCTTCTGTCCTATGATGAGTGGGTTCTTGTGGCTCTGTGCTTGTAGAATATTGAGAGAACATAATAAAGAAGATAAGAGTTGGTGGATGTAGCCCCATGCTAGGGTGAACCATGTATATCTTGTGTTATGGTTGCTTTGGTCATTATGGTTGTTATATTTTTTATATGATTTAAGCTTAGTGCATTAATGAATGTTTATATGAATATGGTATGATAGATTAAGTGCTTAGTGATGTGAATGAATGCTATATCTGATCTCTTTCCATATTCTAAGTGATTAGATGTATTAGATCTGGTTACTGTGTTTCTCTATACTTAGGGTTTGGATCTGTGATGTGAATAAGGGTTAAATACTGATGAATGCTAACTGTTAAGTGCTTTGTTAGAGTGGTGTAATCACATATCTATGTCCCATCTAAGCTGCAAACATTTGAGTCCTGCAACCACCCCTGCCTCTACCTCGGGTGAGACTTCATATGCTTTGCAGGTGTTACCGAAACGACCGATAGTTAGGGTTTTGTTGGTGCGTTGAACCCTGGGTCTTCCCCTTTGCCAACAGGTCTTATGGAATTTTCCTAAAAAATTGATAGTTCCTCCATTTTCAATCATTACTTCAAACTTTGGCATTGGATATATAAAGAAATTGAGATCTTTGGCCAATTTATAGTGAATGAAATTATGAGTACTACCAGAATCAATTAGGATTATTTCCTTTTTTATATATATATCCTTCGATCTTGAGGGTTTGAGGAGTGATAATTCTAGCCAATGAATTGCATGATATCGTGGGAGTCAACTCTTCAGAATAAATCTCTTCTACATTTTCATCTGGAGATGGTTCTTCTTCTTCTTATTCTTCTTCTTCTTCCTCTTAACAATCTATGTAGAATAATTTCTTCTCACCACATTTATGTACTTGCTATCACAATTAAAGAATAAACCTTTTTCTTTTCTTTCCTCCAATTGTGGAGGTGTCAACCTTGTAGGTTGAGGTGTTTTAGAAGAAAGAACACTATTCTCTTGATAGATGTTAAGGGTGGTTCTTCTAGTAGCCATATCCATATTTTTACTTTCGACATTTCTCGCCACCCTGAACACATTCTCCAATTATTTGGGTTCCCTAAAGGGAAACCTCATGTTGAATGTTATACTTTAAAGTTTCTGTGAATACATCAATAAGGTGCTCATATAGAATATATGTTAACTTTATATTCAATCTTTGAAATTTCTCAATGTGCTCCGCAGCTAAACCCTTTTTCTTGAGATTTATCAATAATTTTCTAAAGAAGGTATTTCTCCTTGTATCCTCATAGTGTGCTATCATTTCTTCCGTGAAAATTGCCCAAGTGACAAGTGATTTGTGAGAAAAAAAATCCATTGATACCACACAAATGTATTGGGTTCTAAATATACAGAAGCAATTTGTACCTTTTGTGAGTGTGGCACATCATCTAGATCAAAGAAATTCTCCATCTGAAGTATCCAAGTGATTGGATCCTTCCCATCAAATTACTCATATCTATCTTAGGAAAGTGGTTGGTCTTCAACCCAAATTTGAAGTTTCTCCAGTCTTGATTCATATTCCTTCTGTCCTCATCATGAATTTCATAGGATACATTTTCACTTTCAGGTGGTATCTCTATTAGTAAATTTTTCAATCCTTCCATGATCTCCCTTTTTAAACCATCCATATTAGTATCCATTATTGCCTCCAACTTAGCTTCAGTTGAATCCATCATCCCTTGTAGTTTATCTTTTGCTATTGTCTTCTTTTGTAAATTATTTATGTTCGTACGCATTTCTTCACCTTCATGAAGATTCCAAGTAGGATTGTCTAAAGGATTATTTGGTTTAGAAGTTCCCTTTTTTGGTGGCATGTTGGCCAAGTATCACTTTTAAATCTTGATTTAGAGGTGGTTCTGCTAGACAATATTTATTCTGTTGTATCTCCAAAATTTCGTCCCTTATGGGTCTGAACATTTTGTTTCTATTTCTCTTATATATCTTCTCTACAATGCCATAGGTCTGATCAAAATTGGATGTTCCAAGTGGAATTTATGGTAACTTCCCCTCACCTTGCTGATTTTTGGCCCTTCCAGGAGAGCATACTTGTAAAGCATGCCAAGAGAACAATATCTGATATTTGATTATGAAACTTGCACAAGAACTAATATAGGTTTTCCAATATCCAATGCAACTGGTCTAAATTAATTTGGATACTCATTGAATAATATATCATTGTTTTACCCAGAACACATGTTTGAGATACCCAGAACACTAGTCAGATACCCTATCTTACACATAGTGTATCTACCAAAGTAGGATGACCCAGAAGCTGATATTTTTATCACATATACCTTGGTAATTTATATGAATATCCTATGATTTTAGGGTCTGAAACATCACATAATTTTTTTTATAGAAAATATTCTGGGATGACTAAATTCAAGATGATTCTAGAATCCTATCATACATAGGATATATCTCTGAAATTATAAGGCCTTGGGAGCTTAAATTTTAACCCCAAGTACCTTTATCTGTCTAATAAATATCCTCCAAGGTGTTTCTTCATAAACTTTGTATAAAGAAAGTTATAGTGAAAATTCCAAGGTGTCTTATATGCAACAATGAAACCCCAAGACCTTGAGCTCCGATACCAAATGTTAAGAACCAAATATCAAAATAGCATAAAAAAACCTCAGAATAAGCATTTAACGCCTTGACAAAGAGAGAATTCAGATAATAAGCCTCTTTGAGGGGGCAAACTCCTTATACACCACATAAATTTACAAATGCAAGATGATTCCAAATGAAAAGGTCTCCTTGGTATATATAGGAGACTAGGAGGTATAATTAAAACTAATGGATCCAAGCCAACATAAATAAAATAACAATGCTAATGTAATATTCCCCAACTAAGGGGTAATGTTCCATTATTTAGGGCTTAACATGTTGAATAAATCAGTGGATTCCTTCTTTATCTTACCCATTTTATTTCATGTCTCATGAACATGTTTTATATGAATGTATGGTTATCCCTCTTTTTATAAGTGATTCATTTCCTACTTTGATATGTTCTAAAGAATGAAAGGATATTTAAGGCCAACCATGATAAAAGTATCTAGATATTATTTTCCACGCTCTTAAAATTTGTTTCCTCGATCATTTCAAGATTTAAAAACCTTTGAACCCATGGAATGTATTAATTCCATGAACCACCTTTATCTATTGTAAATTAAATATGAGCTTCATTTTTTTAAATAGGTTTTCCTTGGGTGATAGACATGGGCTCTTGCCTTAGGAACATTGAGGGTACCCTCCCTCTGGCCCAAGAATTCGATCAAATACCTATAGTGGCATGGGAATTTCCATCACTCACACTATTCCATTTCATTTGATCACTTTGCGAATAGGGAATGAACAATGGGGAAACATAGTAATTAGCACAATTTTTCAGGACTCTATCTTGGTATATACCACAACATCCATTATCTATTTGGAGAGGGAAAAAACTACTAGACAATATATATATATGTGTACTATTATTTAGTGGGTTTATTTACAAAGGTAAGTGTATTCTAACACAAATGGAGGTCTATACTTACTCTCTTGAGAAAATATTTACAGGTGACTTATTTTATAAGATTTAGGAGAGTGCTCTGAAAGGTGACTACATAGGAGAAAGTGCTCACCCTAGAAAGCTAAAATCTAGATGTATTCTCACAAGTTCAAATTCCAAAGGAGATCAATTCACCCCATTTTGAAACCTATAATAGATTTAGTGATAGAGATGAAGGATTCTAGACTCATCTATAGGTAGGAAAGCAAATTTTACTATTCCTCTCTCTACTTCTATATATGGATCTATTGATATTCCTACTACAAGTTTCCAAAACACAATGATATCCTAACATCCCTAATATAAATATCAAAGGGACCCATCTCTTTTGATCATTTTGGAAGGTTAAATAACCTTTCTCTCATAAATCCCCACTAGGGAAGAGGAATATTCTAAGTCCCACCATACCACTTTTTTCCCTATGTAATCCCCATAAGTTTGGATTATTCCTACCATCCAAGTATTTGTATAGTATAGGTTCTCATTATTGGTTGAAATCCCCCCTCAATCTTATACTGAAATTCAAAACACTAACATGGCTAGTGCAAATCCTCCTCACCCCTAGCTAGAAGACATATTCAAACCCTTGGTCATGCCCCTTGTACAATATCTTGGAAATCTACCTAATGGATACCTAAAATTTTTACCCAAATTCAATGGGGAACATGGAAATTCCATTGAATACCACCTCTCTTCTTTCCAATATTTCACTAACAAATTTTACGTAGAGGATGATGGTTTTTTATCTAGGATGTTCCCCCATTCTTTAGAAGAAGAATGAGGGAAATGATTTAGAAACCTGCCAAATGGTTCTCTAAGGCACTAGGAAAATTTTCATGAAAATTTCCTAAAGAAGTGGGAGGTTAAAAATGAGTATATATACTATCTCATTGAGTTCAAAACCTTGAGGAGGAATAATGGTGAGAGAATCCCAAATTTCACTATAATATTCTATAAGTTATATCATCGAATACCTAAAATTGTCAAGCCTTCAAAACCTACAATCTTGGTGTCCTATGATGTTTATTTTGAATCATAGTTTTCCTTACATATTATTTTCTACATGATATTTATTAGATGTATGTTGGAAGATATCCAAGGTAGAATTGTTAATTAGAGACATGCATCAAGGGATTTGTTGAGGCTAGTTTGCATCCATAGCCACAACTCATATGATCCTAATGTTTGGATATTTTTTTATTAGGGAATACTATGAGTGCCTATTGTTTTCTACAATACACAAAATCCATTAATTTCCCATAAATCTAGTGTAAGCAGAGTCCCCTTTCAAACAATGGGGTTTTGATTTCATAGTAAAAATGCACCCTCCCTCAAGTGTCCAACATAAATGGATCCTCATAGATACTAATTAATTTACCAAATTGGAACAATACATCCCTACAAGGAAATCCATTAATAATGTTGTGATCAATTTTTTTAAAGAAAACATATTTTCTAGGTTTGATTGCCCCAAGAAAATAGTCACAAATAATGCTAAGGATTTTAGCTCATTAGGGATGGTTAAAAAATTCCCAAAATACCACATCATCCTAGGACATTTATCCATTTACTAACCTCACAAGTAGTCCAAGTTACAACACCAGAAAGGTTGCATAGCATGCTCAATCATCAAGGAGCAGTGCAAAAATGAAAAATACCAAGAAGAAAGAAACAATGTCAAGGGTAGAAGTAAAGGGCGATGCCATTAATGGACAAACCTATAGACCCAAAGAGGAGGATTCACATAAGAAGAAGATGGGGGTGCAACCCTCAAAAATGAAGAGAACTACAACGCAGGAGGAGGAAACATGAAATAAAATGAAATACAACCCTCACATAGGTTCGAAAGAGGAAATATGAAATAAATCCATACATGATATTTCTTAGATGTATGTTAGAAGAGCTCCAAGGTAGAATTTTTAATCAGATATATGCATCAAGGGATTTTTTGAGGCCACTTTGAAGCCATGGCCACAACTCAGATGATCCTAATGTTTGTATATTTTTTTCTTAGGGCTTACTATGAGTGCCTATTGTTTGCTAGAAGACACAAAATCTATTCCTTTCCCATAAATCTAGTGCAAGTAGATTACCCTTTCATACAATGGGGTTTTAATTTCATAGGAAAAATACACCCTCCCTCAAGTGTCCAACATAGACGGATCCTCATAGATACTAATTAATTTACCAAATTGGGACATTCCATCCCTACAAGGAAATCCATTAATAAAGTTTTCATAAAATTCCTTGAAGAAAACATATTTTCTAGGTTTGATTGTCCCCCAAAAAAAGTCACAAATAATGCTAAGGATTTTAAATCATTAGGGATGGTAAAAAAATTCCAAAAATACAACATCATCCCAGTCCATTTATCCATGTACTAACCTCAAGGAAATCACTAATTTGAGTCCTTAAATAAAAACCTCGCAAGAATCATCAAGAAGGACCTATCAGATAACAATAAATCATGGGATTCCCAACTAAAATATGCATTATGTGACAATGGATTTAGAAACAAATTCAAATATATAGCTATAGGAAAATCCCTTTTTCATATGATCTATGGCATGGAATTGGTCCTACCCACTCAACTAGAGATACCTATGAAAAAATTTCTACAGGATATAATGTTTGAGCCTGATAAAATCAAGAGAAAAATATATCAATTGGTGCAGCTCTAAGAGAAAAAGATCCAAATGTATGGTCGAATTAAATAATATTAGGATATGATGAAAATGATATTTGACAAGTTCTAAATCCATAATTGTTTTGGAAGGATATATGTTCCTCCCATGGGATGAAACGCATGAACATGATCTAGATTTATGAGCGGAATGAAAACAATAATAGACTGAATACAATAACACATAGATACTGAGAACACCAACCAATATCTAGTGAAAAATAACTTCTATTGAATAAATAAAATAGCTTGAAACTGTAAAACTACAGAACTGAAAACAACTTTCTCAAATGGTGGTATATATCTTTGAGAAGAGATGTGGATGTTACGTGCATCCATTTGAGTATAATGATTACAATGAGGCTCCGAAGGAATTTTTAACATTACTCATGAATTCCAAAACCCTAGACATCCAAAAACCTAACCCTAGGAGATGAAATACCAAATTTTATGTGGGCCCCAATGGGTAAGTTGGTACCTCAACTTCTCAGGGTCATATCTTTTGCATACAACCTTTGTTTTAGCCACATGATAGCCTGTTGGAAAGGTATTTTAGAGAAATACACATTATTCCATCAAACTCTAACTCTGTCTACATTTTGACTATGGAAAACCAAAAAGACATTGTTTAGGGCCCCAAAATGGCCCTTGAAGTACAAAAATATGTACTGACATGAAAACATCCAAAATAATCTAGTTGGATTAGGTGGGCAGCCACCAATCTCCACCTAGAAGCTATGTAGGGATTCAGACAGCCCCGGAAGTCTAGAACCCACAATTACAAACAATTACAGAAGTACATGTTGAACTAAAAAATATCAAAAGGATCCAGTTAGAGTAGGTGGGTGGCCACCAATATCCACCTAGATTAGTCTTCCCCCCTTAGGAAGACATGGTCTCCATTGCATTGAGTTCCCCCATCAAGTGAGGAAACTTTTGTTGAATTTGGCCATGGGCAAGCCACTTTCCTTTGTGTAGGAGTTTTCTTGCCTTGACAACCTGATAAAGCTAGATCCTCTATTGGTGAGTGCCCTTGACTTGTGTTTCAACTATATAATAAATGGATGCATGTTACATGCATTCAAGGTTGATCTCTATTGGTTTCAATTGGTCTACGATCTCTAAGGTGTCGAATAATGGTGGAAAATATGGTTGAACGAGGCCCACATTGAACACTAGGTGCAAGCCAAGGAAGGGTGGATTATTGAGCTCAAAAGCATTGCTACCCATAACCTTCGTGATAGTGTAAGGCCCATAGCGAAGTGGGAAGAGCTTCTAAGGGGGCCTTGTAAGGAAATATTTATACAAATGTAACGAGACCTTGTCTCCCACCTGAAACTGGTGTGGTACCTGGTGTTGATCATGGAATTTATTGTACTTAGAATTGGCTTTCTACAGAATCTCATGGACCTATTGGCAAATGTGTTGAATCCTCTCAATGAATTTGGTGGATTGTTCAGCCTCAAACTAAACATGGGAATATTTTTCATGTGTGGTTACAAGAGGTAGTGCAACATCAATGGGACCTAAGGGTTAGAATTCCAAAACCACCTAAAATGGGCTATGGTCAGTGGAGCTATGGAGAGCCCTATTGTAGTTGTTTTGAACATAGGGAAGACTCTCACCCCATGTATGTGGATTCTTAGAGTTGTAGATGTGCAAGATGTGCACAATCATCTTATTGATGACCTATTTTTTTCCATCAATCTGGGGCTGTAAAGAAATGGATTTAGTGAGATTGGTGTCCAACAGTGACAAGAGACTTGACGAAAATGTGTTGAGGAACCTACTTTACATATCTGAGGTGATGTTTTTTGGTATCCCAAAATGGAACCACACCCGTTCAAAAAAGAGATTGGAAGTATATGTCATTGTGATGCTGTTCTTGCAAGTTGTGATAATGGCCATCTTCAAAAACCGATCAACCACCACAAATACACAATCATTGTCATTCTTGGTGGATGGAAGGCCATACATGTAATCCATTGAGATGGATTCCCAAGGCCTCTCGGGATTAGGAAGAGAGACATATAAGTCTTTCTTCTTGATGGTTGGCTTAGAAATGGCACAGGAAGTGAAATATCTGATATACTTATTGGCGTCTTATCAAAGTTTTGGAAAATAAAAATGTTTATGTAGAATGACCACAGTTTTCTCCACGCCAAAATGTCCTACCATCTTACTATAGTGAGCCTCCCAAATCATCTTTGCACGCTCACTTGTGGGAACACAGACGTGGCCGAAGATGGAATAATACTCCATCCTGGATGTGAAAACTGGTGACATTTGCTCTTGTATCCAAGAGTTGATAGGTTGTTGGCCCTTGGTTATGGAAGAAAGAGAATATTAAGGAAGGAAGGAGAAGTATGAATTATGTGGAAGGTAGATTGATTGAGATTGGGTCGAAGTGGTCAAAGAAAAAAAAAATATGGAGAAAAGTAAGGGAAAGCAATTCATTGGACGAGAATATCAAGGAAGACAGATCAGCAAGGAAGAGGGATCATGGACAACTCAGCAAGCGAGAAAATCCACCAACATATGCTTTTGAGCACCTCATGAGAAAGAATTAAAGACAGGATAGCAAAGCCCTAAAAATGCAGGTCAAGTGGACCTAGGGTTTTAGACACCTATGTTTTTGGATCTAGGGTTTTGAAACCTAGAGGTTTGTCATGAAATGTATAAATAAAGGTCTAGAATAATCGAGATGGTTGGTCTATAATTGGTTCATCATTGTGGGTTAAGAGAGTGGTTATTGTTGATCGCATGAGAGAAGCATTATGTTGTGAGAATACTTTTGTATTGTAATATCTTCAGCTAGGTGCGAAGATCAACCTTGCAGGTGGGTGCGCAAGGAGGGGAGAGAAGAAGAGAAAGAGAGAGAGATTTGCAAGCTAGGTGTGCAGATAGAACTGTATGTTTTAATCTAATATATCAAGAAACAAAGTTCTGTGGACATATGCCTAGGGAGAGGGTGAACCACATATATCTTGTTGTTATGTGTGATTGATGTTGTGTTATTTGTCCTATGTTATATTGTTGATGCATTGTTGTGATAGATATGAGATATAAATTGTGAAGTAGGATTAAGTGAGCTAAATAATAGATAGATCTATGTGTGTTGTTGCCTCTGGTTGTAGACACATGTGTCTTGCAACCCCCTATTGCTACTTCGGGTGAGACTGCATTTTCTACATAGGTTTTTCCAAAAGGGCCAGTAGTTAGGGCTTGTTGGTGCATTGTTAGAGTTGAACCCTGGGTATGTCCCTATGCCAACAAATGGTTGCTAGCCTAAGAATTGAAACATTCATAGATATGGATGACACTAGCAATGTTCAAAATAGGCTTGAGCAGTTGGTAGAACTAGAGGAAGATAGATTTATTGCAGGATTTCATCAGCAAGTACAAAAGGAATGAGAAAAGGATTACCATGACAGACACATCAAGAAGAAAGCCTTTAAGCAAGGAGATCTGGTATTGGTATATGACAACAAGTTCATGAAGCATCCAGGGAAGTTCAGGACACATTGGCTTGAGCCATATGAGGTTTCCTATGTCACAGAAGGTGGAGCTGTGCAGTTGAAGACTCTGAATGGAGAATGGAAAGAAGGTTTGGTAAATGGGAGCCGGTTGAAATTGTACTATGACAACCAGTTGCCTCATAGATCTCAGTAAAATCATAAGAAGAAGGGTCTAGGTACCAGGTGCAGTTGAAAATGGGTACCAAACAAAGAAAAAATAGTCTGCACACCATGGGGAGGGACTGATAAGGAAGCACAGGTGGCTTTGCGCAGTCTGAAGTTGAAGTGTAACCGAAGGTTTAGTCTTGCACTTCCTCGGGACGAGTCACGTGTGAGTGTTGGGGGCCTATTATCCCTTGGTTATGTAAGAAAGAGAAGATGAAGAAATAGTATGAACTGCGTTGAAGGCACATTGACTGAGATTGGATTGAAGTGATCAAAGAAGAAGAAAAGAAGGAACAAATTAAGGGAAATCGAGTCATTGGATGAGAATATCAAGGAAGACAGATAAGCAAGGAAGAGGGATCATGGAAAACTCAACAAGTGGGAAACACCACCAACGGATTCTTTGGAGCACCTCATGGGAAAGAATTAAAGATAGGCTAGCGAAGCCCTGAAAACGCAGGTCAACTGGACCTAGGGTTTTAGACACCTACGGTTTTGGATCTAGGGTTTTGACACCTAGACATTTGTCATGAAATGTATAAGTAAAGGTATAGGAGAATTGAGAGGGTTGGTCAATAATTGTTCATCATTGTGGGTTAAGAGAGTGATTATTGTTGATCACATGAGAGAATCATTGTGTTGTAAGAATACTTTTGTATTATAAGATCTTCAACTGGGTGCGAAGATCAACCTTGCAACTAGGTGCATAAGGAGGGAAGAGAAGAAGAGAAAGAGAGAGAGATCTACAAGCTAAGTGCGCATATAGAACTATATGTTTTCATCTAATATATCAAGAAACACAGTTCTGTGGACATAGCCCTAAGGAGAGGGTGAACCACATATATCTTGTTGTTATGTGTGATCGATGTTATTTTATTTGTCTTCTATTATATTGTTGATGCATTGTTGTGATAGATCTGTGATATAACTTGCAAAGTAGGTTTAATTGAGATAAATAATAGATAGATATTTGTGTGTTGTTTCATTGGTTCCACTTTTCATTTCCTTTGGTTGTAGACACTTGTGTCCTTCAACCCCCTATTGCTACTTTGGGTGAGACTACATTTGTTCTGCAGGTGTTGCCAAAAGGGCCAATAGTTAGGGCTTGTTGGTGTGTTGTTAGAGTTGAACCCTGGGTTTTCCCCTGTGCCAACATAGGTGGTGGTGAATTCAAGGTCACACAGATAAAGTTGGGTCCACTCGTATGCCTAATGCCATGAGAATGGAGCATTGTGGTGAGTGCATCAACAAGAGAGAAATTGAGTTAGTCAACCACATGATTTGTGCTCCCTTTTTTATACTTGATGTTGATATGGAATTGTTGTAGGTATGTGGACCACTTTTGATGGAGGTCATTCTGCAACTTCCCCTGTGTCTATATGAACTGCAAAGTCTTGTGATCAGTGTGGGTGATTGTCTCCTTTCCTAGAATGTAATATTTACATTGACAGCATGATTGCACAAAGGAACACATTTATTTTTCATAGGTGGGGTATTTATGGACAGTATATGAGAGTGGATCACTATGGTATGCTACTAGATGAACATGTGGAGTGAGAATTGCGACTACAACATAGTCAGAGGCATTAGTCTCAATCTCGAACGATTTTTGTAGATCAATTATGGAGAGTACTTGAGCTGAGAATAAGAGATGATTCAGATCATCAAATGCTTGTTGTTGTTCCTACCCCCATGTGAAGTTTACCTTTCCACCACCCTTGGTTACTTGGCTAAGGTCCCATGCAATATGGGAGAATCCAAACATGAACCTTCGATAGAAGTTGGAAAGTCCCAAGAAGATTTGAAGCTCAATTAGTGTGGTTGAGGCTAGACAGTCACGAATGATTTGGATATTATATGGATCCACATGTACCCCATGATCATCAACAATGTATCCCAAGTATTGGACCCTGTGCATGCCAAAGGAGAATTTTTCCAAGTTGGCATATAACTTGTGTTGTCGCAAAGTGCCCAAAACCTGTTGAATATGTTGCATGTTCTCCTCCCAAGTTCTGTTGAAGATGAGAATGTCATCTAGATATACCACTAAAAAAGAGTTTGTTAAGGGTATCAATACATCATCCATCAATCTCATGAAATTTTAGGGTGCACTTGTTACGCCAAAGGGAATGACCAGCCATTCGAAGAGACCTTGTTTATATTTAAAAGTTGTCTTCCATACATCAATTGGTTTGATGGGAACCTGGTGGGATCTATAATATAGGTCAATCTTGTTGAAGAAATTTTCCCCCTTGATTTGGTTAATAAGGTCATCAATTAGGGGAATTGGGTATGGGTTCCTGACTATGATTTTGTTTAATGCTTTGTAATCAATGCAAAGACGCCAGGTCCTGTATTTCTTCTACACCGGCAAAATCATGCTTCTGCAAGGGGAGGAGTTGGTTCAGATGTTCCCCTTTTGAATAAGCTCTTGGATATGGTGCTTGATTTCGTCATTTTCCATCAGCAAGCGATGATATACTGGTCCATTAGGAAGAGGTGCACTGGGGGTTAGATCAATTGGATTCTTGACTTGGCAGTGTGTCGGTACCTCGGTGGGTGAGGAGAAGATGTCTCTTTACTCTTCCATGATCCCATCCACTTGCTTATGCTACAAAGAGAGGCTCTTTGTAGAGGTCACGAGTGTGGAGGATAACTTCTTCTTATTGTGAGAATGGATCACAAAGAAGATGAAATTCCCAGTTTGTGAAATGACCTTACTGCATTGTTTAGCAAAGATTAAAAAAATAGCAGTATGCAAAGCTACCTCTGGTATATTGCACAAATGTCTACCCAAAGTAATAATAACATTGTGGCGTCTAGACTCATACATGACACGTTTCTTCCAAAAATATAGCTGGCCTAAAAGAACATCACAAACTTTAAGGGGATCAATATCACACAATACCTCATATTTGAAGGTATTTATGTTGTAGGGCAGACAACACTGTTGGTTGACGTGGACATCTCGTCGTTGGTGAAGCTAGTTGATGGTGTAGGGTTTCAGGTGTAGTTTTATCGGTAGGTCTAGCCGCTTGAAGAACTCTACTGAAATCAGGTTCTTCTTACTACCGCTATCGATAATGAAATGCAGTGGAGTCCCCTTTACCCACATCTATGAGTGAAATAGGCGTTCCCATTCCTCTAGTTCTTCTAGTTCACTTGGTTGGAATTTGGTGGTAGCAATAGTGGCATTGGGTTCGACATCGATGATCCTCTTCCCACTTTTTGGATTTGATTTAGAGTCATAATCCACCTATGAATCAAAAGCTTTCATCTTGGCCACCAGTGACTACTTGGAGAAATATTCTTCGATGTTGTGCCAATGGGTTTTATGCTATTCACACCATTTTCTCATGTCCTTCTTCGACTTCTCATTAAACAGATTGGGTTGTGGCTTGGACTGGTTGTCCTAAGAGTGGACATATTTTATTTGTCCCTTATTTTTTGGGCTGTAGTTGCCTTTTCTCTGCTTTGGCTGTGAGGAGCTTTCATATCCAAAATCTCGCCTCTTCTGCTTAAATTTTTTCTCGATCTTGACAACATATCTATAAGCCACACCTAATGATGTGATGTCTAGAAATTCTATTTTTGTTTGAATGTATCTATGTAGAAATATGTGATCTTTGAGCACCATATGTTGTCTAGATTCCTTGATACCCAATTTGGTGCATAAGGTATGGAAAATATAGGTGAAATTTGGTACTGTTTGGTCCCTTTCCTGATGCAACATGGTCCATCTTGTGTGTAGGTCCTCATAGCTTCCAAAAGGGTAGTATTTTTCTTTAATGGCATCCCTAAAGGAATCACGTGTGGTGAAAATCACAAATATTTAAAATTACTCTATGGCCCTTTTCTCAGAGTAAGTATCCCACCAGTCCTTAACATGGGGGACGGCCTTCAGGAGTGAAAAAATAATATTTTCCCTCTCGAAAAAATTTTGGATCGAAAAATACCCTTCAAGTAGATTCAACCATTTATCTACAACACTCCATCTATAAGTCCTTCAAATAATGTAATATCAAAATTTACTTGTACCTTGAAGGGGGTTGCATGGTTGCTTGATGAAGATGTGTCTCCTGTGGGAAACCAACGAAGGATTTGTGCAAAGTTATCCATCATTTCGTTCCTTTGTCTCCAAGGGCTTCCTCAAGAAACATTTTAAAAGGATCTTCTGCTCCATCATCTTTCTTCTTTTCCCCCATGGGTTTTTGTCAGGCTCGACATGCCCGATATTGCAAAGGATCGACTGGTTTGAGTCCCAACTTCTTGTACCCAGATCTTCTCAAGGACATGCACAAATAAAAATAAATGAAGAGTAGACCGCTCTGATACAACTGATCTGGATTTATGAGCAGAATGAAAAGAATAACATATTGAATACAATAACACAGATATATTGAGAACAACAATTGATATATAGTGAACAACAACTTCTATTGAATAAATAAAATAGGTTGAAACTGTTAAACTACAGAAATGAAAACAACTTGCTCGAATGGTGGTAGCTATCTCTGAGAAGAGATGTGGCTTCTATGCACATTCGTCTGAGTAGAATTATTACAATGAGGCTCCAGAGGCCTTTTTAACATTACTCATGAATTCCAAAACCCTAGACATCCAAAAACCTAATGCTAGGAGATGAAACTGTTAACTCCCAAAATGAAACCGTCCTTTCGGCCGAATTTTGGTGGGATATCATGGCTTTCAGTAGTAGCTTCAAGTCATTTTTGAGTTTTTTCAGTTCAGAAAAATTTTGGTTTCTTGGTGTGTCCTAGGAAATAATCAAGAATAAAGTCTTCTATTTCGAAAATGCGACTGTTTGCTTTCAACAGCTAACCTTATGAAAAACAACCTATTGTGTGATGTGGAAAGCGCTAGCTTTCAACAACTAACATTGTTGTTTCGTCAGTTCAAGCTGCTGTGGAAAGTAACGAGGCGCGAGAAGCTCGATAGACAGTTGGCACGTGGCACGATACGGAGAGTATTGACTTTCGCGCTAAGAAATGTTTTTAAATAATTTGGCACGTGGTTTTGCTTTCAGCAGCTAAAGTGGGTTTTCATGTCAAAGGGTGCGCTGTGGAAAGTATTCACTTTCCGCAGCTAACAGGGTTTTCCGGAAAGACCGTATGCTGATGAAAGTGGCAAGCGAGCCTGATGGTAGGAAAATTCTTCAACATCGTAGCTGCGTGAAGCACGATCACGTGCTCATTACTCACGCACGCACGAAATTATGATTTGATCATCCCCACGTCACAACGAGATCCGGCACATGCGCTGGAGGAAGCAAGCAAATCATGGCAGTTTAAGTTTGTATCACTGGATATGACAGGAATTTGAAATCTTTCACAACCAACGCGCAACCATGATCACACCCGAAATGGTAAGATC
>JASDQU010204632.1:0-18817 GCA_032191745.1 Picea mariana
TTCTTAAAGGATTTAAATAGTAAATTAAACCTCCTAACTTATAAGGACAACATTGAAGAACTCTATCATAGTTTTACAACTACCCTTTCCACTTATATTAACAAGTTATCTTTCGAGGTGTTCCATAAAAAGAATAATAGAACAACCAACCCTTGGTATGATAAAGAATGTAAAATTGCTAGGAAAGCCATTAGGGATGCTTCTAATGAGCCCTTAAAACTCGATAAGATCAATACGGCAAGAAGAACTTTCACAACTATACAAGTTGGATCCTAAGACGTTTTGGAGCCAGATTCTAAAATGCAATACTAAAGAAAATAATAGGATTCCCTTAACAGACTAGAATTCCTACCTTAAAAGTCTTTACGAGTTCCCTAATGCCATGGACACCATTCCTATTGTCCCTACAAAGGAATAATTTTTTTCTTTAGATGACATAGAGTTCGGGTTTAAGCGACTCACAAATGGGAAAGCTAAAGAAATTGAAGGCTACCAAGCTGGAATTTTTTAAATTGGAGGGCCAATCCTTATCCCTCATATACACAATCTCTTCAATTTAGCAGTTAAGCAGGGCTTCCCTAAACCCTGGATGCAAAGCCTCATTGTTCCTGTTTTTAAAAATGGGGATAAAAACATTCCCTCTAATTATAGGACCATTATGATTAACCCGATTTTAGCCAAGCTTTATGAAATTATTTTGGAAAAGAAGATTAACATTTGACTAGAAAGTCACGGTAAAAGAGCTAAAGGCCATGCCAGGTTTAGGAGATACCATTCAACTGTGGACCATCTTGTTACCTTTAGGATCATTGCAGAGGAGTTCCGCAATACTAAAACAAATTTTTTTTGTTGTTTTGATGACTTTAGAAAAGCTTTTGACATGGTTCCTAGGAAAAACCTTTGGAATAGGTTGGAAGAGATAAAAGTGCCTCTTGAGTTGAGGGCTGCTGCAATAAGGATGTATGAGAATGTTATTTCTAAGTTTAAAAGCACTGAGGGCTGGTCAAAAGAGATTAACTGCAATATCATAGTCAAACAAGGTTGTCCCTTGTACCCTACCTTTTTCGGCATGTACATTGATACGTTAGAAGAATGCTTGGAAAAGGCAGGTTGTGTCGGCCCTACTCTCACTGGTATAGTCATCAATCTTCTTATTTATTCTAATGATATCGTTCTTATGGAAATGAGTCCCCATGATATTGAAAACCAACTAATAATCCTCAAGGACTTTTGCTCCAATATGGGTATGACTGTTAATACTGATAAGACTAAGGTCATGATTCTTAAATCCAATAAGATCCCTTATGATACCTTTGTATATAACAACAACAACTTCGAGGAAGTGACTTCATACAAATATCTTGGAATTGATATTCACCACAAGCTCAATTGGAATTATAGCATTGAGAAAAAGATTATTGGGGGATGGAAATCTTATTATGGGCTTGAAAATAATTNTGAATGCTTGGAAAAGGCAGGTTGTGTCGGCCCTACTCTCACTGGTATAGTCATCAATCTTCTTATTTATTCTGATGATATCGTTCTTATGGAAATGAGTCCCCATGATCTTGAAAACCAACTAAGAATCCTCAAGGACTTTTGCTCCAATATGGGTATGACTGTTAATACTGATAAGACTAAGGTCATGATTCTTAAATCCAATAAGATCCCTTATGATACCTTTGTATACAACAACAACAACTTCGAGGAAGTGACTTCATACAAATATCTTGGAATTGATATTCACCACAAGCTCAATTGGAATTATAGCATTGAGAAAAAGATTATTGGGGGATGGAAATCTTATTATGGGCTTGAAAGTAATTGTAAATCAACTGATCTTTGGAGTTGGGATAAGAACAAACTCCTCTTTGAGACTCTTGTTACACCTGTTATTCTTTACGGATGTGAAGTCTAGGGTTGTAGTATCTCTTGTGAATCTTGGAGAAAGATAGAGCAAATACAAAAGAATTTTATAACCTATAATCTCAAAATTAAAGGAAATATGCCCTATCCCATCCTTCTCGTAGAAACAAGCCTCTCCCCCATTAAGAGCATGGTTATGAATAGATACCTAATGTATAAGAACAATTTAAACAACTTGGAAGACAATAGGCTACCTAAAATTGCTTCAAAATCAAGTCATAACCACCATCGACTCAAGCGAGGAAGGCATAAAGGCGCCCGGTCTTGGCTAAGCTATTGGGGAATCATGGAAGAAACCATTTTACAAAATAAAGATACTATTAAAAAAAATGTCAAATCAAAATTTAAGGAAAAAATGTGGTGTGATAAAGAGTTAGAGGAAAAAATAAAATTAAGGTATTATAAAGATGTAATCAACCCTAATCTAGAAGATCAAAATTATCTATCTGTTTTGCATGTGTAAAGAAAAAAATAAGCATTGCTAAGATAAGAACAAATTCTCACGAGCTCCATAGTGAAACTGGGCGTTGGTCAATCCTTAAAACGCCATGGGATGAAAGAGTGTGTCACCTTTGTGACACTAAGAAGGTTGAAGATGAAAAACGCTTTCTCTTAGATTGTCCAGCCTATACCCATATTAGCTCTCATTTTCAAAATATTGATCACACTACCAACCTTCCTAACCTCTTAACTCAACAAAAGTATGGTGATCTTGGAAAGCTTCTCTTAATGCTTTTCGAGCAGAGAAACAAAATTCTAAAGAATCACAAGTAATCACTTACCGTCTTAAGGTCTGATAGACCAATTAAATCTTAGTGAACGTTAATCATCATCATCATCATCTTTAATGTTCGAATTGATAACCACTTTTTTTTCCATATCATTATCTACACCAATAAATAAACATTCTAAATGTTTTAATGTTTTCATTCTTAGAACATCAAATTTAATGTTTTCATTCTTAGAACATCAAGTGGGTGAAAGCCACCATCCAAAATTACGTATTCATTAATACAAAAAAAATTCAAAACAATTTATCTTGACAAAACATAATAAAGTTTTAAGCTTTTGCATTTTACACTCTCGTGTCCCTTTAGTAAACATGAACAAGGAAGCAAGCGTTTATGTATTCATTAATACAAATAATTTTCAGAACCACAATACATAATAAAGTTTTAAGCTTTTGCATTTTACACTCACTCTCATGTCGCATTTTACACTGTCATGTCCCTTTAGCGAAGCAAGTGTTTTGAAAAGTATTTTAGATAAAAGTAGAACATCGAGTTAGCAAGGTGTATAAATATTTTTTGAAAAAATATTACAAATAGTATAAATAAATTATAACTTTTCATTTTACTATTCAGGCTTCTCCCCTTAAATAGGAATAAGATAGCAAGTGTTTTGAAAAAAAAATAAAAATAAAAGTAAAATATTACATTAACAAAAAAACATGTATAAATAAATTTTCAAAAAGTTAATATAACAACATAAATAATAAATAGTAACAACTTCAATAGAAAAAAAATTGTTAAAAAATCTATTCACTTGAATATCATAATAATAAAAAGATGTAGAAACCTATTTGCAAATTGTGTATGGTTAAAGTAGTTCTTTAAAAATTCCACCACTAATGAAATTTGAAGATCTCCATTTAAAGAAGCATGATATTCAATGTGACATGAATCATAAAAGAGGTAGATATATCTAATTTGAAGTGATAATTGGTGTATTGTTATTGAAATCCAATCAAATATAATATTTGTTAAAATTGAAATTTTAGATTGATGAAATTGTTGTTTTTAATGTAAAAATAGATTGAGTGTTGAATATTTTTATCACAATTGAATATCTTTACTAAATTGTACAATGTTAAAATTTGATATTTTCAATTTCATCAATTCAAAAAAAATTTTGCTAAATTCCAACTCAAAAATGTTGCACCAAAATAAATTTTACTATATTTAAATTATATTAAAAAAATATGCTATAAACACTTAGCATATAAGATGTATAAATCACATTTAAACATTTTATGTAATATGATTATGTATTATTTGGAATATAAACATATAACTGATAATTTAAGTGTAAATAGATAGTGTGCACTATCATGTATCAATCTATTCAAAGATCAATATCTTTGAAGTTGGAGATTAAGTTTAAATATTTTCGGGGGCTCATTTTTTGCAAGATTAGTTAAACATAATTATATTTTCATCTCAAATGTTAATTAAAATTTCATTATTTTTTCATTTTCTTATATTTAATAAATACTTGGTTTGCAGAAAACTATTCGACTGAAAATCTCCACGGATGAAGAAATTGTTGAGATGAAAGGCACTGTGCTCACTTGAGTATTCTTGAAACCATTGTTGATTTAAAACATTGTCCATTTTGAGAATTTTTTAATCTTTGTTTTTTTCTTTTTATCGTGAAGTTGTTTATTTTCTTAGTTTGAATAGTTACATTGGTTAGTTATTACTATAATTTTCAATATTTTCTAATCAAATATTAATTGTAATTTTATAAAAGAAAAAAGTATTTCAATAGTTAATATATTAAACATTAAAATTGAAAATATATCAAATTAAATTTATAATTGAATAATTAAAAATAAAATAAATAAAAAGATACTTCATTAATTTATATATTAAACTATTTATAATTACATGTTTGTGAATTGAAATGAATTTTCTTCTTACAAACTCTGTATGCATGTCAAATTAATGATTAATTAATATATTACACTGTTTATAATGTTGTAGTTTAAAAGTTATATGAAATGATTATTTTATGGTGATATTTTATGGGGACATTTGCCTGAAATCCGATCAAAAATTGTTAGATCTTCATATTTGAGTGATTATTTCTGTATAATCAGAATGACCTAGGGATTTTTCAACATGTTGAATCCTTTAAAAATAGATTTTAAACAACAAAAATTTCTTACAAATTACAACAAAAAATTCGTGCAAATTTATATCCAACCATAAAAATCATTCCCTAGAACAATTAGACAAAGTTGTTTATAATGACTTATTTATTCATTAAAATGGATTTTTCTTTAAAAACTCTTATGCATGTCAATTTAATGTTATAAATGTGTTTTAAATTATAATTTTAATAAAATAAAATCAATATTAAATATTAATTAAAAAAAAAAATGAAAATAATTTTTCATTATTATTTAACAAATATTAAATATTTGTGAATAATTATTCTCTTCTTTTTCTATTGCTTTCTTAACAAGGTGATTTTCATTACAATATTATCAAGATTTTACATGTTTTATATTTACAAAAGTTTACTTATAAATGGTTGTAATACATTAAATTTATTGCAAAATGTTTCATTTAAATGTGTTTTTTTTATTACCATTTATTTTAGAGAGATATTTTAGTGTGGAATAAGGGGTACTCATATCACCATTTTTATTTGACAAAAATTGCTTCCATATTTTGTAGAAACTTTGTAGGAAGTTAAAGTTCTAACATATTATTTAGAACTTTTGTGGATTTTGATCAATTTTAAGAATTTTAAGATGACTTAGATCATCAAATTTTGTAAAAGAAATAATGAAAAGTATAAAACTTTGCCTCACCAAAAAATTTACCCTCACGTGTCCCTTATCTACCTTATCAAAAACCATTTATTTTTATGAACAAAGGTATTTTGAATTTACATATAATTTTGATGTTTAATAATAAAATTTTATTACCCTTCAACTATCACATTAATTAGGAATTTTTTGCCTTATCAAAAACCATTTATTTTTATGAACAAAGCTATTTTGAATTCACATATAATTTTGATGTTTAATAATAAAATTTTATTACCCTTCAACTATCACATTAATTAGGAATTTTTAAAATTAAATCTTTACTTTTTTTTACACTTAACTTTATTTCTTTTTCACATTTCAATTTCAAGGGAATACATTCCCTTTTAAATAATGATTACCTCTTATTTTTATTTCAGCATTTCAATTTCTAGAATTTATACTATCATTTCCAAAAAATATGGTTACTTGTCAAATGAATTATTCTTTGTAATAGAAGGGTGATAACATTTCTCTCACTATTATACTACTTAATAATAATTAGGTGCCAAAACAAAAATATATATGAACCTTCTCATAATAACCTTGCCAATGGTTTAATCCAACTTTATGCATGTATGACTAAAACGTATTAATACCTATAACTTACAACTTTAAGTTTCTATTTTCATCAATCCCGACGAGCATTTTTATTCCAGAGTTAACGAACTTGCATTTTACATGTACATCATTGAACAACTAACTCATATTTGAGGTGCCATACATTGTTGGCATTGAATATTAAAGTATCATTTCTACTTAACACGAAAACTTGAAGCTCCTGAAATGGTAAACTAATTTAATTAATTATTTTTTCTTTATTTATATCCGTATTGCTTCATCATGATCAAATATTTATGGAAATTTGTTTTCCCTTTTTAACAAGGGGTTTTTATTTATTTATTAATAAGGTGATTTTCTTTATAATATTATGAAGGTTTTTAATTATTTTATATTTACAAACTTACTTATGTAGATGCTTGTAGCACATAAATTTATTGTAATATGTTTCATTTAATGTGTTCTCTTTACCTTCACTTTTTCTTGAGAGAGTTTTATGGATGAGTCCTTTTTTGAGTTTTTTTTGTGTGTTTAATAATGGATTTTTTCACTTCTCAATTGTCACGTTTAAATTGTGTTTTTTCAAAAAAAAAAAAAATGTTTTTACTTTTTTAACATCTAATATTATTTTTTTTTGTTCATTTCCATTTTAAGAAGAGGGTTTTTGGAGGAAATCCTACACTATAAAGTGATATGAACCTTTTGAGTATAAAATTCATAATGAAGTCGTCCAACTTTATGTATCCATGATTAATAATGATTAATATCTTAAATTTGCAACTTTATGTTTCTAAAGTTTCATTAATCATGACAATCATTTTTATTCAATAGTTAACAAAATTACATCTTACATGTTGTAGGATTGCACAACTCACATATTTGAGGCACTATACATTGTTCAAATTGGTTAATTAAGTGTCATTTTTGCGTAACAAGAAAACTTGAATCTTTTGAACGTGTAGTTCAAAGTTACATCATAAGTGTAAAAGCATGCTTTCATTTCATGAGAACTAAAAACTTTATTTGGATATATTAATGAACCCTAATAGAAATATTCATTGATCCCTAATGGATAACCAACATATTATGGAATTGATCCAGGTGGATATTTTGACCGATAAAAATTGATGTCCTAAAATGCTGATGAAAAGGCCTCCATGTCAAAAAGCTCGATGAGATATTTCCAATGCAATTTGAATAGGCTCAAACAAATTTCATATGAGAAATTTATGGCGTTTTGAAGTTTTGGACGAACAAACAAAAATGATGACAGGGTTGACACGTGGCATCACTAGGGACATGACACATGACAGTATGGATAGGACACATGGTTGTACGAACAAGAAAGTTGGCAGTATGGATGTTGATGTGGCATGTTGACTAGGTTGTACGATTGTTGATGTGGCATGTTGACTGGGTTGTACAAATGCTAACGTGGAATGTTGAATGGGCTATACAGATGATGATGTGGAAAGTTGGTTGATGTGGTACTAATGTGGCTGAAGACATGATAGGCTGAATGTGCAAGTGTTGACATGTATATAGATTAATTCGTTTCTTCACTTAGAAAATTCTTGTCTTATAGCAGGGTCATAAATTTCTTTACCAAAAGTTCTGCATCATGAAAATTGCACTTCGTTTCTCCACCACCTACATATTGCACCATGACTTAGTCACATTTTCATGTTTATTTACATCATGACGGGTTCACGGGTGTGGCCCTTTTTCTTTTTCATAAGACAACTTTCTTCGTTGTTACTAAATTGAACCTCATCTTTTGTGATCTACATTTTTCTCTATACTTAGTCTCTTTTTGATATGTCATGTCATGGTGGGTTCAAAGGTCTTCATGTTTTGTAATTCTCCAATATGTGCAAGTTCGACCGAATGATCTCTATTCTTAGTATTTTGCTTCACTCTCATTAGTAAACAATACTTAGTCGATTTTCGAGTCACGGTGGGTTTGTGGATTGGCGGACTTGCGGGTTGGTATTTCCTTTTCCTTCTATGCCCACTTCCTTGCCACAATGTATGAGTGTTCTTTTGTTACATATCACAAGACTCATTTAATGCTAAATCATACAGAAGATAAATGCTAATTAATTTTGAAAACGTCATTAGAAATAACATATTTCTCTAGATAATTTCCATTTAATTCATATTAACCACTTCATTGAAAAGGGGTTTTTTAAGTAATATTACTGAGAAAAGTTTTATTTTAAATTCAAAATCCAAATGAGCTTAACGAGAGTTCACCAACTTCACCAAAATGGCTATCAGAAGACAACAATTATGTTGAGATACTCTGAACTTGTTTGGCCGAGAAGACCATAACTTTCATTGGTCAATATCCTATTGGTAATATTCCTCACTTCTTTTTCCAAAGAAAAATGAAAATATGATTTGGACATTAGACATTGGTCTAGATAGATTTGGCCCCGAAGTTTTTGATTGTAAAGAAGTAATCTCCCAGTGTGCCAACAATTGTTTCCAAAGCCGAAGGATAATTCAACTTTAGAGTGAGCCCCCTATTTCCTTAGCACTGTCAGATTTCAGGAAAATGCTTAAACTTCCATAGTTGACCATTACTTTCAAAGGAGACAAAGAAAGTAACTTCTTAAAGGAAAAGAATAATGGATTGGAGATTTTATGGGAATATCTAGAAGATCTTACATCAATGTTGGAAGACATATCAAGAATTTAGGTTAGTTTATTAAAAAATCCTTATCGATAATTAACATGGCTTTTCACTAGGATTACAGGCTAGGAGTCCACGGAAACTGTCCCTTAGTTGGCCCTTTATATATTATACTTTACAACTCATGAAGAAGCTATTTTTGATTGGGGAAAAATCATTTCTTCAGAAATTTATACACAATTGTCAAATTTTAAAAGAGAAAATAAATTCTATATGGCTTCTTACTTGATATTTTCTATTAATTACTGCCATGTCTTCAAGGGTTTAAGTATCAGCAAAACAGTTAACTATAAAATCAATCCATTCACTATTTGGTATCAATATTTATGGAGACAAGAGTTTAATCACTATTTTTATGAAGTATATAATGAATTTGTTTCTAGGTTGTCACGAGAAGCATTAAATTTCCTGGACAAAAAGAGGATTATAGAGAATATGGATAGCTACAACATTGTGAGAATTTACAGTTCTCCTGAAAGACCTCTTTTTCTTCCATATTATATTCTAGACAAATTATTTGTTATTGAGGTTGTGAGGCAATATAAGTTCTAGTTGCATTTATTCCATGAAAAAAGAAAGAAGCAGTTTATCCACTCCCGTGGAGAATTGGTGAAATATTGTTGAGAGGAATCACCAAAATTGATGAATTTGCAATCGAGCTTGACCAATATAATTTGAAATTCGTAGAGGAAATCGAAGGATTTGACCCATAACATCTCTTTATTGATCACATGAAATCAGTTGGGTATGGTAATGCATTTACTAATACATGCATTTTCAGAGAAGAAGAACATGATAGTCATAATCCTCTGACACAATTTGTTGAGAAAAGAACATATGATATTGAAACTATTGTGAGAAAAATCGATTGATACAAGTAGAAGGGAAAAGTATTGAATGAAAAAGGTTCTCAATCTCCCATTGTCTCACAAACGAATGACTCACCCAAAAATAATCTTCAATAAATAACATCACAACAGAGAAAGTATTCAAATAACGATTCAGGTGATGGAGGTGACAAAAACCCTTCGCAGGGTATTTTGGAAAAACCACATAAACTTCAAGTAAAAAGAAAAAGGACTAATTCTCAACAAGAAGTTGAAAAACACATACATGAAATTGAATCTTCTCTGGAAGATATGGGTTTGGAAGTTGATATTGAAAATATTCAATTCCCTGATGATGACCTAAGATTAGAAGAAACTCAACAACTTGTAGTTGATCTTAGCATTCAAGAAGAAGTATTTTTAGAAGAAGAATCCATCTTTGTACAAATTATTTGTTTGATAAAACTTCAAAAAGTTATTTCTTGAAAGATGTTGTTTGAGGAACAAAAGGGGAAAATCTCACACTGAAATTGACTAATCAGTAATTTTCTTGCATCTCTTTGGACATTTCAATAGATTATATGGAAGATGAAAATGACAGGATTAAATAAAGAATCAAAGAATTAGAATCTACTCTAATGCCACTTCTGATACTCACTACTCAAGTTTCAAAAATCCAACCCGGAAAGAACTCCAAAAAAACTCAAGAATCAAGCCTAAGGATAGAAGGGGCATCAAGTTTACTTTTTGTGACCAAGCATTATGTTGAAGATAATATTAAGAAAATAATGTCTCTTATCTTAGAAACATGGGACTTAGCAAATAACTTTGTTTATCTTGGTTCCAAAATTCAAAATACCATGGAATATTTACAAGTTGACTTAACAAATGATGAAGGGTTTTATAAGGATGCACTCTCTACATTTATTATAAAGAATTTAGGAATGACTGAATATCAAATAAAACAATAACATTTTCCCTGTCAAACTCGTGTCAAGCAATTGAAGGCATGTTGGATAAAAATGATGAATATATTAAGAGAATTATTAGGTGATTTAATTTCTTTAAGTAATAAAAAGGTTGAAGCTTATTCTAAATTGGCGGGGTTAGACCTTGTTGGAACTACTGTTGAAGTACAAGATCCAAAGTTAATTGTGAATTCAATTATTCAAACAAGACAACAATTTGAAGAGCATGTTGAAATATTTAAAGGATTTTCAGCAGAAAAATTCAACAACATGGTTGAATATATAGAACATGACACTGAAAGTTGGCTTGTTGAGTATGTAAATAGAAATGAAGACATTGAAATTACTTTACAACAAATTTAAATTGATTATATAGAAATTTAAAGTATTTTATTTGATATAAAGTTAAGGAAGAAGTGATCGTTTCTCCTTTATGTGATTATATTGAAAAATGGTTAGAATCATCCTTAATCAAGATTACCGAAGAGAACCAAGTAGAAGCAGTTTGTACCAATGAAGAAATTGTCACTAGACAAAATATAAGAGTAACAACAACCCAAAAATTACAAGAGAGATTCCATTACAGTAAGTTTGAATTGATCACATCCCTATCCTTATCCTTTCATAATTCATCCAGTTATATTTTGTCTTTAGAGAATGATGTTGACCAAAATTTGGTCACCTACATATTCCTCCTCCTGGAATGATACAAAAAAATGATATTGGAGGATGAATATTTTTGAACTTTTATATGTTCATTGCATAGCCCTCGGTGTTAGCTTCGCCATGCATTTCACAGAATCAAAACCAGAGTCTCCATGACCAAGATACACATACTTCTGTCCAAAAGTCCAATGGAGGTATTACAAGAAGAAATATGAAAAATGTTCTAAGTGACATGTTCTCTCCTCTCTTTTCCCTTCACCTATTCATTATCTCATTTTCTACTTGGTCATTCTTCCCATTGTCTCATTAATTTCATTTTCCCTTTACCATTTTCCACACTTAGCCATTTTTCCTTATTCCTTTCCACGTCCACTTTCATTTCTCTTTTCCTTTATTTTCCCATTTCTTTTTATTTTCCTTTCCATTTTCATTATCCCATTTTTCATTTCTTTCCTTTTCCCTTTTTCCTTTCCCAAGTTTCACGTAATTCATTTACTACCCATATATTTCTTTTCATTTTCATATTTTTCATATTTCTTTCCTTATTTCACGTGATCCATTATATACTTTCCAGACTTAGTCTTATTTACTATGTCTTACTGCGGGTTGACGGGTTGGTGATATTTCCTAAGAGTATGTGTTATCTCCGCTACTCTCACTATTCACTTTGACTTCCTCCACCTTCATAATGCACACAACTCTTTTTACTACTCTTTACTATGTAACTCCTCCAACACTTAGCCAAATATATGAGTTACCGCGGGTTCACGGGTTCATGGTTCCCGAGTTCTCGGGTTGGTGAAGGTTGATAAATTTTATTTCATATGTTATTTGCAAGTCCAACCGATTGATTCTGAAGACTTAGAACATTTTACAACTTCTTTTTACTACTATTTACCTCTCCTCTCCACTTCACCTACACTTATAATTTTTCACACTCATTTCTTACTATGTATTATTGCGGGTCCGCGGTGATTTCCTCACCTACCTCTACATTCACATAAATCCACGAACCCACCATATTATTTTAATAATATTTTTCTTATCCTAAGTTATATGAGGAACATATCCAAGTGACACATAGAAGTTAAATGGATGGTGTCACATGGCAACTAATTAATGGAGACACGTGGCAACATACAAAAAGTGACACATGGCATGATTGATTTGATGACATATGGAAGATTCTTATTGGTAGATTGTTGGCCTACTGAGTGATGACACATGGAAACATTTGGTTGGGTGTTTCATCATTGTTGACTGGGCATACTTTTGGTTGATTGGGCAAGCAAAGTTATTATTATATTCAATGATTTTTCAAGGGTCAAATCCTCCAAGCTCCATAGTCTCCTATCTTCTTTATTTCTTGTCAAGTGTATGTTAACTTAACATTATATACCACTAAGAATGTTTTATTCTCATACACGTGGGACAAAAATATTGAAGAAAAGTCAAAATTCAACAAAGGAAGTCGAAATTAAATCAAGGGTCCACACTTACCAAGCTAGCTTGATCGATGGTGGTTGAGTCACGATCTTGCAAAGACTATATCTTGAGATCTCGACCTCCGTTTGTAGCAAAATTTATACCGTTGGAAAGGTATTTCGATGTAGAATGTGGTGGTATAGGTTTTAAGTGTTTAAGGTTTATACATTTTTCTCAAAAACTAAAATATCAGTCAGATGCATTTTTTAATGGGACTGCGTGACAACTCAACTTCACGAGCTCATATCTTGAGATCCAGGCGACGGATCTGGGAAAATTTTATATAGTTGGAAAGATGAGATGATGAAGAGAACATCAAAAGTGTTTTACTTAGATAAAAAAAATTATTTTCAATTCTAGAAAATTAAATTATAGTTGTCCTTTGTTAGTGGAAAACTAATTAAATTTCAAAAAAAAAAAATTAAGAATTTATTAAAAAAGGAAGGAGAGGGACTCACTTTCAATGTACTTGTATTAATGATGTGAATTCATTCATGAGGAATTAATTAAAGGGAATGTTTCAAGAAGAAATTTGTACGGGAATTTCAAGAGAGGAAGAAAATCCTAATTGCTCAAGTCATTAGAAAATCTCTTCTTAAAAAGAGAAGAGTGGTTTCATCAAGTGGTGGAAGAATCAATATTGTCAGAGGGGTAGGGAAAAAGATCAGGGAAGAAGAAGGTACAACCATGGATACATAATCAAGCTTCTGATCAAAAGAAATAAATCTCCATCTTCTCCATTTTTTTTGTTTATATATATTCTTCTACACCACTTCTCATAGTTTTATGCTTGAATCTCATAGTTGGGCACGAGGCTGAGTTGTTGAATGTTTTTCTTATATTCTTCTAAAGTATTTTATTATATGATAATGGAATATTTGCAACCACATACATGGTTGTCAAAGCTTGTTGTAATGAAGAACACATTTTCATAAATAAAACTCCACAAAAAATTTCTTCGGGGTTGATCTTGACTGTATCTTGTAACCCAAATTTCTAAATATGAGGTATTTGAGGTTGAGCTATCAAATTCTCTTTTGATATTGATTTCAGTACTCTGTTAAAATTATTTGAGATGATCAAATCATTCTCTCCTATGAAAAAGATATGAATGTATTTATATATTATTAAGAAGTTTGTGTGTGATGTTGATCACAATTTAATTCTGATGTTGAATCCCTCCTTAAATCTTTTTTGATTAAAAGACTTTTGTCACACATAAATATCATATTGGGTTATTGAAGAATGATCTTTCATATAAATCTGGGCACTAAATATTTGGGGTTTGCTGCCAAGTACTCCCCCTAATCCAAGATATTCAAAGATATATTGTTTAGTCAAAGAGGAGAACCACCTCTCAAAAAACGAAGGGGGGATAGTGTCCTCATGAGGTTATTGTTTTGGTCCTAACGGATTCAAACGTCAAAAAATGAATATAACCAAATTTTGATCGTTCCCTTTATTTTGTTTCCAGGTCTTTCTCTATTTATGCCCAGTTCATATTCCAATCTTCTCTTCTTGTAATTTATGTTTTGTGGTCCACGGGAGCCCCATTCCCAATCCATTTGGATGAATACTTTTATTTGCATAAGACTTTTAAAAGCACATTATTTTTTAGAAATCCAAGAAAACTGTTTCAAGGTTAATTTTAATTGTATCTTTGAACTCTGATCATTTGAGTAAAAGATATTTGAAGTGGAACTATCAAAATCTTATTTTGATTTTAATAGAAATACACTTTTAAAGTTATCTTTAAGTTGGGCCATCTTCTTTTCTTTCCATGAATGTGTCTTCACATAAATGTGATAAAAAATATTTAATATTGTAATGGATGTGAGATTCATGTTATAATTTTCTTATTTCTGTAACAATATTTTGTGAGTGGGTTCCTGACCCTTTTCTCAGGAACTTTTGATCTATTTATACTTTTATATCATTGAAAATATATTTCTTTGTTTATTTGAGAAATAAATATTTGGAGTTTGTTGATTAACATTCTCTTACATTTATATTTTTCCCGAAGAATTTTCAAGATAAATCTTTAAGAATTTAAAGAGGAGTACCACCTCCATCAAAACAAAGGGGGATTTCATCCTCATGAGGTTGTTGTTTCAATCTTAACCGATTCAAACACCAACAACATGCTATGTGGCCTCCATGTGGATCAATTAGAGGTTGCCATGTGGCAACCCCAATTTGACCAAAAGGGCCTTATCAACCCGAGAAGGTTTGGGTAGGTGGATCAAACCCCCGACCTCTGTGGAACCAAACCAATGGCTTACCATTAGGCCAAACTTCTGTTTGTTTTAATTGAATGGATGGAAATTTATTTTAAATTCAATTTTATCCATAACCCCAAAACGAATGGTCTACGGGCTTCACCCTGTGAACTTTTCTTTGATAGATCAACTATTTAACCAACATGCCAACAATATTGCTCGTTATGGAGTACAAAGAATATTTTATTTGAATTGCAATATTGCATAGCCCAGAAAATTAGAATGACTGTAGTTTTGACCCTGGTGTTGGTTGTGGAGACTGATTATCTTCCTGATTCAGAGGTCCTTGCTTTTAGTCGTGTTTATACCCGATGAAGTATTTACACCCCAGAAGTATGTACATTCTTCCACGCGGGGGAGTGCAGAGGGGGGGTACCCCCTCTGCAGGGTCCGGGGGGGCTATCCCCCTGGCTAAGGGGGTCTAGGGGCAAGCGGGCCCCCCAGCCGGGGTTCGGGGGCGAAGCCCCTGAAGAAAAAATTGCCTTGTAAAAGTATATTGTAATTTCATTGTAAATCTGGACCGTTCATTGTAAGGTCACAGATCTAACAGTAGAGATTATGTTAGGGTTTTTTTCCCTAGAAGGCAACCCTCTTTTATGAGGGAAATGTATTGCGGCTATGTATGATGGTGAATATTGTATTCTGAGAGAGGAGACTATGAAAGAAAGAAGAGAAAGTTACAACAGGTTTTGCTGTAGGTTGTATCCCTTCATTTGCTAGATAATAATAAAGGAAGGACCTGGAAATTTCTCTGGTGGACGTAGCCCACACTGGGTGAACCACGTAAATCTGTGTCTCTCTTGTATTGTGTGTCTTTTGTGTTTTGTTTCTGCATTTGTTTTATTTTATTGCTCCGTAGTCCTGTTTTTCTAACAACTGGTATGAGAGCGTAAGGTAACTCATAGGAAAAGAGGGTTCCTGGTTCGAGTGGGAGCAATGTCAGAAGATGGAAAGTTTAGGGTCGAGAAATTTAATGCCCAAAACTACCAGTTATGGAAGATGCAGATGGAAGACTATTTATATCAGAAGGATCTATTCCTACCATTGAGTGGAGTAGCAATGAAGACGGCGGCCATGAAGGATGAAGAATGGGAGATTCTTGACAGAAAGGCTCTAGGAATGATATGACGAAGCCTGGCAACGTCAGTGGCTTTCAATATTTCGAAAGAAAAGACAACGAAGGGTTTGATGGATGCGTTGGCCAACTTGTATGAAAAAACCTCGGCGTCGAATAAGGTATTTCTAATGAAGAGATTATTTAATATGAAGATGTCATAAGGTGGGTCTGTTGCAGATCATTTAAATGAATTTACTATGGTTACTAATCAACTAAGTTCTGTAAAAGTGGACTTTGATGATGAGGTTAGGGCTCTTCTAATCTTGTGCTCATTGCCAGAAAGCTAGAATGGCTTGGTCATGGCTGTAAGTAACTCTGTCTTTGGTTCAAATACTTTAAAATTTGATGATGTTGTTGGTGTTATCCTTAGTGAGGAAATGCGACAGAAAAGCACAGGTGAGACATCAAGAAATGTGTTGAACATGGAGAACAGGGGAAGACAAAAGGATAGAGGAAAGGGCTCAGGAAACCGCGGAAATTCTAGGAAGGGAAGATCCAAATCCAGACTTGGAAAGATAGAGTGCTGGAATTGTGGGAAGAAAGGACATCTGAAGAAAGACTGCAGAGCTCCAAAGAAACAAAGAGATGGACAGCAGGAGATAAATCAGGAAGCAAATGTAACAGGTGATGTGTTACAAGATGCTTTGATTCTTTCCATAGATAATATTTCTGAGTCTTGGGTAGTAGATTCAGGAGCTTCATTTCATGCCACACCCCATAGGAAACATTTTCTAGATTATGTTCAAGGTGATTTTGGACAGGTTCATTTGGGTGATGATAAACCATGCAAAATTGTTGGAATGGGAAAGGTAAAAATAAAGCAACGAAATGGAAACCAATGGTTGTTGAAAGAGGTAAAACATGTTCGATATTTAAGCAAAAATCTGATTTCAACAGGGCAGTTGGCAAGTGAAGGTTGTATATCCATATTTACAGATAAGACGTGGAAGTTCATCAAAGGATCATTGGTGATAGCGAAAGTAGAGAAGGTAGGTACATTGTATCTATGTACTAGTAATACTGACTCTTCTATATCTTTAGCTTCTATAGGAGTGGATACAGCACTATGGCATCATAGGTTGGGACACATGAGTGAGAAGGTTATGCAGATCCTTCACAAAAGAAATTTGTTTCCAGATCTTAAACAAATTGATTTGGACTTCTGTGAGCATTGCGTTTATGGAAAACAAAAGAGAGTCAGATTTATCAGTGTTTGAAAAGAAAAGAAGAATGAAAGGTTAGAGCTTGTGCATACAGATATATGGGGACCAACTTAGGTATCATCTCTTGGTGGCTCTCATTATTATGTTACTTTTATTGATGATGCAACTAGAAAAACTTGGGTTTATTGCATTCGACAAATATCTGATGTTTTTGATACTTTTAAGAAATGGAAAGATTTAGTTGAGAATGAGACAGGAAAAAGTTTGAAGTGTCTCAGATCAGATAATTGATGTGAATACTGCAGCAAGGAGTTTGATGATTACTGTTCATACCATGGGATTCGTAGAGAGAAGACAGTTCCACAAACACCACAAGAAAATGGTGTGTCAGAAAGGATGAACAGGAAAATCATGGAGCATGCAAGGAGTATGAGATTGCATGCTGGTTTGCCCTTACAGTTTTGGGCAGATGTTATAGATACTGTTGTATACTTAATAAACAGAGGACCTTCAAGCTCTTTGGATGGTAGAATTCCAGAGGAGGAATGGAAGCATTTGAAAAAGGTAAACTATTCTTTTTTGAAAACTTTCGGTTGTGAAGCATTTGTCCATATTGATAAAGAAAATAGAACAAAGCTTGAGGCAAAATCCAAGAAGTGTACCTTTATTGGATATGGTGTTAATGATTTTGGTTATCGCTTATGGGATTATGAAAATAACAAAATCATTAGGAGTAGAGATGTCATATTCAATGAAAAGGTCATGTACAAAGATCAGTTGCAGGGAAGAAACAGGAAACAGAAAAACAAGAATACACAGTGCTTGATGAGATCACTGAAAAAGAAATTCCAAAGGAACCTGAAAATCAAAATGTACAACAGCAAGAGAAACAAGTACATCAAACACTTGCAAGTGTTGTTAGAAGATCTACCAGGTTAAGTATACCCCCTGAATGATACTCTCCTTCATTATATTATTTATTGTTGACTAATTTTGGTGAACCAGAATGTTATGAAGAGGCAATGCAGGTAGACACCAAAAAGAAGTGGAAGCAAGGCATGAAAGAGGAAATGTATTCCTTGGAAAATAACCAAACTTGGGACTTGGTTCAGTTGCCTATGGGAAAAAGAGCATTGCAGAATAAATGAGTTTACAAGTTGAAGGAAGAAGATGGAGAAAAGTGGTACAATGCTAGACTTGTTGTAAAGGGGTTTGCACAAAAGAAAGGTATAGATTTTGATGAAATATTTTCTCTTATTGTTAAAATGACTTCAACTAGGACTATTTTAAGTCTTGTGGTAGTAGAAGATTTGCATCTTGAATAGTTAGATGTAAAAACAACTTTTCTCCATGGGGATTTGGAGGAAGAGATTTATATGCAGCAGCCACAGGGGTATGAGGTAAAAGGGAAGGAGAATTTGGTATGTAGGTTGAAGAAGAGCTTGTATGGACTAAAGCAAGCTCCAAGGCATTGGTATTTGAAGTTTGACAAGTTTATGACAGAGCAGGGTTATAGTAGATGTCATTCT
>JASDQU010204634.1:0-10075 GCA_032191745.1 Picea mariana
ATTGGCTGGGAAATACCGGTGAAGTCTCAACGGTCAGCAAGCGGAATTGCATGGAGCACGCAGACGACACTTAGAGCAGGCGAACAAGAAACTGTACACTTCTTTGTTTGAATGATAGAATGTTGTAGGATTTATGATTTAGATCTGCATGTGTATTGTTTAGGTAAACTGATCATCTAGTTTCATGACTGAAATTTTTATAGCCTGGCTAAATGATTGGTTGATTGAATTCTGTGACCTACGTCATCCAGAATGTCGTGACTACCTTGTGTGTTGATTGCCCTTGATTTTGTTACCCTTTGTCCCTAGCTCACCAGTCCTCGCCTGAGCAGTCAGTCAGGAGTCTGATCTATGGTCGTCACCTTAGCGTTAAAAGACCTAAGGATCTCAATGCCATGCTTTTTTGTGCGAGGATGGTGAAGCGAAGGTGAACCTTCGGTCGTCTACCTTGTGGATGTCCTTGCCTAATTGTGGACTTACGTCCTTCAGTACTGCCTTGGCTTTGGATTATTTGGCTTCCTTGTTGTTTATTTCTACGCCTTGACTACTAGAGTCCCTGCGATCCCTTCAACGGGTTATCCTTATGGCCCAGGAATTCTCTTACTATTGTCAACCTCTTTACATTGGTATCCTGAGTTGCAATAAGCGTTTAACCTCTATCTGCATTTGCTTCAAGTGGATTGACTTGTTTTTTTTATTATTCTACGTCGTCATCATGTAAGGGAGGTAAAACCTTACCTCTGCGATGGTATTTTTTGGTAATAGATGAAATATAAATATATATATATATATATATGTCATCTTTGCTATTTTAACTATATAATGGACAAAAATATTACTTCAGCGTTGGTCAATTTGTAATGGTTGAAGAATCTTCCTCAGCGATTGTAATATGCAACAGATGTAAAGTTTGCCTCTATGCCAGGATAATGAAGATTGCATGCTTTTACTGAATGGCCAGTTCTATTTTTAATAGATGGCTATTGATTTTGTGGATTTTTTTCTGTGATTTTACCTATACTTTCTGAGTGGCGGTTGATTGCCCATGGAATTTTTTTTCTATTTTAATAAAATAACAGAGATGCAAAATTCTCTCGATTGCTATTAAATGCATGACTCGGTTGTTGCTTTAAATGACCAAGTTATGCCCGTGTGTTGTGTTTGAAATTTGCTTAAACGACCAGTTTGTTTTTCTTCCAGCTTGATTTTCCCTTCCTTTATTTAACGGACTGTGTTCCTGTAGCTTCCCTCAGCAGAGGCCTGGCATTCACGTTGCGTAGATAGACATTGAGTTGCATTGCTGGTTGAGTTTGGGATGTATGCCACTTCGTTTTTGTTGTTGGGGTTGCATGTAATATTCGTTTGATTTTTAGGATTGTATGAATCCCCTTGTTAAATTCCAGCGAGATAGAATGAAGATTGACTTGATTCTGTTGTCCTTTTCACCCAATGAAACTCCCTCAATGCTCAGTGTTGACCTTCCCCCTCACTCCGCGAAACTATCGATGTCCCTCTGAGCATCCTGATGCTCTTACCTGCCTCCTGACCTCGTTTACTGATGCACACCTTCCCCAACGCCCTGCTAGCTCTCAGCCACCAGCGATTTGAATCTTGACATTCCTTGAAATCCGTGGACAGTTTCATTTCACCATTCTCGATGGGAATCTTTCACGCCTGTGTTGTCATTGCATTAACTGAACATATATTTTTTGGTTGTGCATCATTACAGTAAGGGATTTTAAAAAAAAGGAGGTACTTAAATCATATGATAATATAGTCAAATAATATCCTATGATATGCTAAGTATAATATGATATAGGAAAATATTTAACTTCTTCCCTTTAGAATAATCATCCCTATAGACTAATTAGTTAGAAAGTATTCCACTACTTAAATAATTTCATGCTGTTAATAATGTGGCTACAGTGAAACATAGTGAATAGAATAAAGGGAGAAACTATTCCACTACTTAATGCATTCATAATTATAATATGATTTATTTATTCTAGCTATCATGTTGCTTCCCACTATGAAACTTGTATCTCCTTTAATTGTTGATAGAACTTGGACTAATGTGATTTTTGATATAGAAAAGTATTTAATTCTTCCCATAAATATGTTGATAAGTTAAACTTTAGTATGTAACTTTTATAAGTGTTTTAATAATTAAATATTTTCTTGTTAATATGTTGATAATTTAAACTTTAGTATGTAACTTTTATGTTTTAATAATTAAATATTTTCTTGTTAATTATTGGTATGTAAAGTCGATCTAAGTTACTTGGTGGGAAGGTGTTGTTTGTTGTGTAGTTTTGATTAGGTGTCCTTTTTAAACCCAACACTTTAGGACAATTCACGAGGTCATTATTTATCTCTTTTCTAACAAGGAAAAATGAGATAAGAATGAGGGGGATATTTGTGGGACTGAAAGTGCATCCTCCTTCATTCTTATAGAGGTGATATTCTCCTATGTGAAGGATAACCTTACTTATGCTGTCAATTAAGAAAAAGGACACTAGGCTATAAATTCTTGCATAAATTTAAACTCACAAAAATTAACTTTTTATTTATTTATTGTCTTATGGCATCCTAGACATGCTAAGTTGGGTTCGTAATAGATGATTAAAATAGACTGTAATTGTTGACTAGCTTGACTCGACTTTGGAGTGGGGTTCTGGCTAAGTCGTTTTTAGCGTGTGCATCCTGTTGAGGGCATTTTGTTTCCTTTTAAATAATGCTTGTACTTGGTTGTAAACTTTTAATGTGCTTGGTTGCCTCACTATAAGGGTTCTAGTTACTTGTGTATTTAAGTTGGGTTGTTAGGATGATTGTTCTTAGCTTAGAAGGCTCAGTCTGTTGGTTCGGGTGGGAAATAGATGCCTCCTTGTTCCTCAGAATAGTTGCTAGCCCTGAGACCTTAAATGGTCGAAATCAATGGGAACCTGGGCTTGAGCATTGCTTATGTGTCCTGGAAGTCCTAACCATTGCAGGGTAGGACGGACGGGTAGTCAGTCTTATTTTTTGTCGGTTGATTGTCATTCATTGCTTCCAGTTGCTTGATGTGCGTCTGAGGTCATTATGTTGTTGTCGCAGATGCATGCGTCATGTTCATCGTCGTGCTACGACGTAGAGTATAATGTCTTTATTACCCTTGTTTACACACACACAAAAAAAAAAAAAATTGCACTTGTTATGAGAGGTTGATGTCGTGACGAACGGGAGGTTCGTTATACTTTTTAAAAAAAATTAACAAAAATGAGACTTGAACTCAAGACCTCTTACTTAATAAAGCAACTTTTAACAAAGTGAGCTAAGGAAAAACATATTATATTGTTTAGAAGGAGGATTTTTGTTGTTGTTATTTTTGTTGACGACCTTATAAAACATGCTCATAAAAAAATATTTTCACACAAGAAAAAAAAATCACTTCTCAAAGACAACAAAGGTTAGATCTCGGTTAGCTTACCTGAAAAATGCAAATTTTCCCTTTGTTTTTTATTTACTGAGATCACACACAATGGGCGGAAAAGAGTATATGAAGATAAGAAAACCATTTCCTCTTTGTTTATGATTTGTGGATATCAGAAAAAGTGCAGGAAAATGAGCATATGTAGATCGAAAAGAGTAGCAAATATGAAATAAAATAAAATAAACCGAAATAAAATCAAAATATTATCCTTGTAAGAATTTAAAGGGGCGTATTCAGGATTTATACCTATGGATATTACCGAAATGGCCATATCTTGGCAAAACGAAAAGAGTTCCTAACTGGATATCCAAACTTGATCTTCAAAAAGAGTTCCTAGTTGAAATGAGCGCTCCATATGCAATTGAACAATCATCTTAGCCCATAAATGTGTGAAAATATTATAGAGATATTTACAAAGAGTTTCTCACAATCAATCATTGGAAAATGACCCTCCATTCCCTTTAAATACATATCATGGAACAATCAGGTGTTAAGCCATGGATCAATGTAACTGTTAAGATTGAGGAGAATATGAACCCTCAGATCACTCTATGTCAGGAACATATCGTGACCATTCAATTACCTAACTATAAATGCATAGTAATGCATACTAAAGAAACAGACTTTTGCATAGCTACACATTATACCAAGTTGATCTTAACTAAGTTACTAACTCCTAAGTGTCTAAATATCCTAACAATTTTGGTAAATATTGAATGTCGACATGTTGGAGAAGCATGAATCTCAGATAGCATAGTGGATTTAAGGTTTGAATATTTCTTATATACATGAGACCTTTATAATAGAGCTCTTTATTGTGCCAAGAGAATCCTGGAGAAACTTGAAAATCATGTTGCAAATGTTGGATCATGTTAGAAATTTTAGGGTATTGAAACCATTCATAGTGAAAGGATTGGAGCCAATATGTGACAATGAAAGAGAGGGAAAAGAGGGACCCTTATTCTTCATATTTCCTTGAAAGAGCATCAACAAACACATTTTCTTTTCCCTTATTTTAAATGATCTCATAATCATATCCAAACAGCTTGGTCACCCACTTTTGTTTCTATAGGGATCAAATTCTTTGTTCCAACAAATACTTGAGGCTACAATGATCCATTTTAATTTGGAAGCATTTCCCCAATAGATAAGGAAATCATACATCCACTGCATGCAGAATATCCAACATTTCCTTTTCATAGGTTGATTGGCCCAAATGTTGCTCCAAAATTTGTTTGTTAGTGAAAGCCAAAGGTCTACCATCTTACATGAGGTCGGCCCCAATTACTTTCCCAAAAGTATCACATTCCAAGAAAAAAGTCTCTGTGAAGTCGGGTAGTGCTAGGATAGGAGTCATCCACATAGCCTCTTTTAGGGCATGGAAGGATTGATCGGTTTCTTGATTCCAACTAAAATAATTCTTTTTAAGGATAGTAGTGAGAGGAGATTTATTTTTTCCATAATTATGAACAAAATTGCAATGATATCTTATTAAACCCAGGAAACCACGTAATATTTTAAGCATTTTAGGGCAATGCCTTTCCTCCATAGCTTCAATTTTCTTAGGATCCACTTGTAAACCATCCTTGTTGACAATATGATCTAGGTACTCAACTTCAGAGGCTCCAAAAGAAAATTTAGACTATTTGAGGAAAATTTTGTGTTTAGATAATAGATGTAGAACTTGATCCACATGGGAGAGATGGGATTTAGATGTTTTACTATAGATGAGAATATCATCAAAGAAAACTAAGACAAAATGAGGAAGGAAAGGACATAATACATGATTCATGATACTTTGAAAAGTGGAGGGGGGACTACATAAGCCAAAGGGCATAACTAAGAACTCATAGTGACCCTCATGAGTTATAAATGAAGTCTCGAGAATGTCTTCCTCTTTCATACATATCTAGTGGTAGCCAGAATGGAGATTAAGTTTGGTAAAGTACTAAGAACCACTCGAATCATCTAGCAAGACATCAATGCCAGGAATGGGAACTTTGTCTTTGATTGTGAGTTTGTTGAGGGCACAAAAATCAGGACACATGCACCAAGTGACTTCTTTCTTGAGTACGTTGACTATAGGGGAATAATAAGGGATGGTACTAGGCTGGATAACAACCGCTTATAGAAAACCTTGAATACTTTTCTCAATTTAATTTTTCTAGGAAAAGGGATGATGATACGAGAGAACATTGGGAGGAATAATGTCGAGTACTAGAGGAATGGAATGATCATGGATGTTGGGGGAAGGGAGAATTCCATGGGGAGTGTTAAAAATATCCTAGTGTTGGGAGAGTATAGATTGGAGTTTGGGATGCACAAGGAGTGTCTCAACTACTTGAATGGAATGGATTTGGAAAATAATGCCAAAATGACTTTTTTGAGTAGATTTTCCATGCGGTGGGAACTCATGATCTTAGGGGAGCCTGATATGATTCATTGGAACTCATATTGTTGTCCCTCATGTTGGAATTGCATAATAAAGTCCTTTAAATCCATGGTGATGGGGACAAGAGTGTGTAACCATTTAGCACCAAGAAAAATTTCACAACCACCCATGTCAATAAAAAACATATGATATTTCAGGTGGTACTAACCAATTTGTAGGCACAGATTTCAAAATTACCCCCACATTTCATGGGACCACCATTGGAAATCATGATTATGGGTGTTTTCACTTTCAACTAGGATGATGAATTTCCTATGATTAATGTAGCCAATTAACTGGAGGGTTTGGGGAGAAGAGAAGTCAGTGAGGGTGTTCAGTGAAATCAATAGTCCATCGTTTGAAGGATCAAAGGGTGGAGTAGGATAATTTTTTTTGGGTAGGTCTTCAATAGGGGAAACATAATCATCCTCATTAGAAACGTCCTTATAAATTTCCATAAAATGTTTATGCTCTCTACAATTGTTTCCCGAAAAATATTTATCATCACAACTATGACAAAGACCCTTGAGTTGGCATTCAACCATTTTTACACGAGCTAATTTCTGTGTCATGAGAGGAGTGGCATGAGGGACATCATTGGTGGGTCTAGGGCAAGGAATAAAAGATGGTTTTATGTTCTGTGAAGATATGACTTATTGTTCTTTCTTGGTGCATTTAGTAGATTCCAAACAAGTCTAGGGGCAAGCCATTAGGACCTAGGCTCAAATTTCATCCTTTAGGCCACTGATAAATCATTCCCCGAAGAAGGAATTTGAAATTCCTTCCATTATGAGGCCAAGTACTCAAAGGATACGATAAATTATTCCACTTTGATAGACTATTTCAACTTGGTCAAACAACCCAAATGGTGTGTGTCAATGTCAAAGAGTTCATAAATCTCGGCCACAAACTGTGTCCAAGCAACATACCCTAGGTGTGATTTTTTACACCATTTCCACCATTTCCAGCATTTGATATCTAGATAAAGGACACCGTAACGAAGTTTGGTCAATTTATCAGTGATTCCATGCAAGGATAAATAATTTTCCATTTGAGTGACCTAACCAGTGGAATATGAGCCATTGAATTTTTCACCTAAACTTTCGGAAGACATAGTTGTGATGAGGGTGATTAGCATGAAAGACTTGGTAATGGGAAGAGTCGATGTCTTCATGATAAAAAGGTTGTTTAGAGGAGGCAATGTTCATGGATCAGCTCAACAATTTGTCAAGTGTGTCATTGATGGTGGCATATTGGTTCTTAATGGAGCTATATTGGCCCTTGAGGGTATCAATATAGGAATTGAGGGAGCCAAGGTCAGCGGTAATATGGTTGATGTAATCCTTATGCTTGGTGTTGTGGGTGATCAAAGAATTGATTTCTTGGTTGAGGATGAGAGCCATTGGAAAAGAGGCAAACAATGGGAAGGTGGGTCTACAAAATAAAGGGTTATAGATGAGGGGTATCATGGTGGATGGGGTGAAGAGAGGAATCCAATGGGATAGGTGAAAAATAAGGGTGTCAAAAAGGGTGGGTGGGTCCATGGGCAAAAATTCTTACAAGTGATAGGTAGCATGAAAATAAAGGGGAAGAGAGGAATCCAATGGAATAGGTCCCGAATAAGGGTGTCGGCAAGACATCTTTACCTTTTTTTAACAATGATAGAATGCCCAAATTTTTAACAAGGAAAATTGTGTGAATTTTGCAACCAGGATGCAAGAGGTAGGCTTGCATGAAAAAAAGTTCCTTACTATTTTTATTTTGTTCTATTCCTTTCCCCCTAGTTATGGTTTACAGGGTTCCTATAGACAAGGGTTTTTCCTGTGCTATATCTCTTTGCTATATATGCGGGGTCGAATAATACTCGACCCAATTTCTCAGGGAACCATCTAAGGAGGCACGATTGTAATATTAGTCATACTATCTCATTACCTAGGTACCATAGAGTATTCTTCTTGATTGTTGTTATCAATGCCACTATAACAGTTAGGAGGCCCTATAGGTTGATCTATAGTTGGTTTTAGGAGACATAGGATAATCCCTATATTCCTGACGATACGTGGGAGTGATGACTGTGTACAAATTTTGTCTAATGTGGTACTACTCGAAGGGGTATCAACATGGGTTAAAGGTTTCCAACAAGGTGAAATTTTCGTTTCAATTAACCTATGAATATTTTTGTATTTCTTGGATATAGTATTCCCCAACGCTAGTTTTACCCACCAAATGACAAATATTTTTTCTTTAAATATGTCAATAGTACATGTCTCCACCCTGAAAAAAAAAATTCCCACAATTTTTGTAGAGGAAAGTGCATTGATACCACTTGTAAGGTACCAAATGTATTATACAAAGCATAAATATTATGACAAATACTAGCAGAACAACCTGATATAAAGAATAATAACATCAACAATGATACCTTTATTGATATAAATCCAAGTTCACTTCCCTATTCAAGGGAGAAACCTCCAACAAAGAAGTTCTCTAATACAATAGTTCTCAAGAGAAAAGTTTTCCATGCCTTCTACTCTTATTTATACTAATTCTATCTTCTAAAGAATATTCTAGAGGAATATCATTCTAGAAGCAAAATATTCTATTAAGTCTTCTTACATTATACTTTTCACATTATTATATAGGCCTTATTTACTAATGTCGACCTTTATTACATAGAAAACATATTATTCTACCTACGTGAGGAGTTAGGGAGGTTATGTCTCTAAGATTATGTCGCTAATTAAGTCACTAGGCCCTTATTATATTAAAGGATTACAAATATAACATATGGAATAATTTAAGCATATACACATAAAATAACTCATGTGCATAGAGTGTAATATGTACTAAGGTTCATAAAATAGGATGGAAATTTTTCATACGCTCTTTTTTTGTAGAATGGATCTTAGAAATGCACGATCTACATGTGTAAGAAGATAGTTATTGTGTTCGTACTTTTATGAGAAATCAATTATAATGTGTTTTTAATTCGTACTTGTAGGTTGTAGTTTTAGAGAGTGATGAACCATTTCCACTAGGGATGGATAGATTGTCCCATTCCCAAGTATCATGTGTTGAGTTAAATCTTGTTTTAGTGTGAAATTTGTTATCTTATTTTGACTGACTTTCATGTTTTTGTACTAATAAAAATATTATAAATGTGTATGCAGGTTGGTTCATTTTTTTTAGGTCACTGCTACTTCCATTTGTACATTCACAAATACCCCCATTCTACACATCATTTTTCCCAGGCTACATGGAAGTTCCAATCATTGGCTAGCCTGCCCCAACACTTGAGATACCATTTTCCTTCCCTAAGGTACTTCCAACCATCATACAACCCGTGGGGGTTTATATCCACCTACCCCCACCACCTTTTCCATCCCATCCATCCATAGTGGCTACACCCATACACCATCCACCAATATGGCATGTTGCAAGCCCCCCTACTAGTGCACTAGTCTATCGTATTGCAACCCCCACTATTTCATCCATTGTGGTTGCACCAATTCACCCTCATGCATCTCCCATTGCATCATCCTACGTGGCTATATAAATCGACCCTACAATAGATTTTCCATCGAAGTATCTTGTACAACTGAGTGCTCCTCCTTATAGCCAATCTCTTTCATTTCCTAAGTTATTCATGGTGAGATCATTCATTGATGAATTTTTTATGTAGCATGAATGGAATTGATTTTAGGCATTTTTTTTTAATTTCATGCTTTGATTCTTGTAATTGTTGTAGGGTGGCATAGTAGAGAGACTAGGGTCATAGAAGAGAAAAGATCCCTCACGAATTATAATATAATATACAATGAGTTTTATTGGATTGAATTATAAAGTATCATTATATAAATTTGTTGATTCATTGTGGAAAATAACTGACAAGAATTTTCTTTCTTTCTTAAGTCTTCAGAAAGACGAACCACACCAAGACACAAAAAGACTCAAGTTTCCACTTCGAGTAAGAGGATAAAGGTTTTCTTCCCAGATGCACCTGATAGTGGTGATGGTTGTAGTGGTAAATGAGTGCCCGATGAGTGCCATTTTATATCTAGGGGACTATATACGATTCTTCAATGTTTGGTCATGAGGTTTCATTTTGTATCTTGGGCATGATGTGCCATTTTGTAACAAATGTATAGTTGCATTGATTTTGAATATATATATAT
>JASDQU010204636.1:24784-37291 GCA_032191745.1 Picea mariana
TATTCAAATGTTCCATTTTAATGTAAAAAAAGTTTTCAATAAAGGATATTAAATAACTTTCCATCTTAAAGTAAAAAATGGTTTGTGATTGAAGATCATATAGGATTTTGAAGTAAAAAATTGTTTATCAATTTCTTAGGTGTCCAACATTTTATGTGATTGCAATCTAAAGCTAACAATTTATTTATCCTATTAATTTTTGTCATCATTCACAAGAAAATGTAGGAGGAATAGACATTTAAAAATAATAAATAAATATACAAATGAAAGATTTATTTATTGCATTTCATATATATTAAATTGTTAAAATTTGTCAATTTTCGCTAAGGTGTCGGTTTGGTTTGTTAGGCGACCATAGTTCAATATCCTTACGACGCCCCTTGGTTGTGGTTTCTTAGCCAAAAGTGACAGGAATTACTAATATAATATAATATGCAGATGTAATATAGTATGCTCAGTAGATATTAATGGAACATCAAAATATTGAGAAGAGCAACACCATAAATAATACCTTTATTCAAAGAAAGCAATGTTCACTTGCCTCTTTGAGGGGGAAACCTCCAACAGAGCAGATCTCTATTGCAATAATTATCAAGACAAGATTTCTCATGCCTCCTACTCTTATCTATACTAATTATATCTTCTAAAGTTCTTTCTAGAAGTAGAAGATTCTATTAGGTCTTCTTACATTGACTTGTTCACATTTATTAAATAGGCATAGCTAATTAATTTCAGCCTTTATTACATGGAAAGTATGTTGTTCTATATACATGAGAGGTTAGCTCAGTATCATCCCACCCCCCCTTGAAAAATAACCTTGTCCTCAACGCTTAAGATGAGGAAACTGTTGCAGAATGGTAGTAGGTTCCTAGGTGGCATCTTCTGGTGGAGTATCTTGCCAATGAACCAAAACTTCCTGGATGGTGCGTTGATGGAGACGACCTTGTCACTAGTCCAATATGACTTGTGGTTACAACCAAATGGAACCTTCTTCATCCAACTCTTGTAGGATCATCTCGGTGTGGAATTTGGTGCCAATAACTTTTTTCAGGCATGAGACATGAAAACCAAGATGTATCTTGTAGTGAATGAGAAAAGTTAACCGATAGGCCATTGGCCCCACATGTTTGAGAATAGTAAAAGGACCATAAAATTTTGGTGCAATTTTATGATACTTTTGGGCTTTGAGTGAATTCTTCTTGTATGGTTGGAGACAGAGAAATACATGATCCCCTTCAACAAATTGACATTCAGAATGACCCTAATCTTCCTATTGCTTCATGTTATTTTGAGCCATTACCAAATTGTCTTTCAGAGTATGGATAATGGTCATGGAGACACTAAGATTGTGGTCAACCTCCTAAACCTTAGAAACAAATAGAATGTATGGGAGAATCTATGGTGGATTATATTCATAGATGATTTCAAAAGGAGTCATGCGACTCGAAATATGATAAGAGGTAATGTTTGGAAATATGTAATTTATTAGGTGTCTAATATGCTTGGGAAAAATATGTATATGTAATATTGTAATGTTTGGATTTTTCTTTTCCATTATTGTACCATTGAACTCAATATTGGTTTTAGCATGTTAAATTGTCAACCATTTGCATTTTAATGTATAATTGACAGGAGCAAGATGCCATACATCAACAATCGGAAATATTTGGAACTAGCCAAAGTGGACTTCAATAATGTGTAGTCTATACGCCAAAAGAAGATTTGTGAGCTTCTAAAGACGAACAAGCTAATTCAAGAGTCGTAGGTTCGGCAGAGAAGAAGCATTAAGGGTAGGTGACTCACTCTAGTTTCTCACTGTGGTAATGAAGGAATGGCACAAGGTTGACTCAATGAAGAGGGTATTTGTGTTTCACATAGGTTATTTTTGATGTAAATTGAGTTGAAGCTCCTTGTTATCTTTCTTTGTGCGACACGAGCTATGGGATAAACACATTGTTTTTCTTGTAATAAAAACTTGGGTTTTAGGCCGGTTTGGCCTTATGTTCAGATTTGTGTCTCTTTATTGTGGTTACATGTTCTTAATGTCATTTTGGATAAGTATAAAAACTCTTTAATTGGTTAAGTAAATAACATAAGTAATTGAACAAGTGACTCAAGATAGAGTATGGCGTGTCTTGAGTAAGGTGTAGTCAGGACAGAGTAGATTTTGGTTTGGTTAGGTAGTCAAAATGAAATGTCTTAGTGTTGCATGACCCTTAGATGTCAAGTGAAACCTTGGGTAGACTATAGGGTTGTGATAGGTGGTATTAGAGACGAATTTGAAGATAGATGGATTCGTCGCAGGTCTTGAGCTTGTAGTGGGGGGCACCTTAGAGAAGGTATGATCATGGACTATGAAGGAAGAAGACTAGGGAAACCTAGTTCAAGGTGTCAGACAAGGTCATCATAGAGTTGCACAACCTAAGGAAAACACCTTGTAGATAGTTAGGTTGCGAAGAAGAGTTTATCGGTTAAGGAAGTTGTTTACCTGTCTTGGAATAGCTTGATAGGCAGAAGTCGAATTATGTGCAAAAAGAGTGACAGATGCACAATGGAGGTGATGAACGATGAAAGAGTGAAGACTAACATTAATGAAGAATGGAAAATGAGCATGGAAGCAGCTAACAAAATATTACAGAAGATCATGTCAATCACCGCATGGTAGGATTCATGGGATGAAAGACATAAGACTATCTTAGCGGATGAAGGTTTCCAAGACTAAGAGTTATACTTTCCCAAGGAGAGGGAGTCCATGTCCACCGTTGTTAACGTCATGGAAAAACCAAATTAGTTTGAAGATATCATCTCTATCATATGCGAAGTATGTTCAGGAAACAATTTTGCAAAGTATTGTCTGACAACAAAGCAAGTCAGTGCATAACAAACAAAATGCAACGGAGAACTCATGCATGGAGCTAAATCTTTGAACTCAACAAGTGTGAAGTCACTCAAGAAGGAGGATGCCTAAGACAGATGTGAAGAAATGGAAAAGAGGTATGTAGAATTACTTGACTGTAGAGGTAAGCCAATTTGTTGTTTCTTGTGCAACCTTTACCATTTTGTAGTGAATTTATCATTAAAGGAACTATTGGAATGGATGGAAGAAAACCAAGTGAAGCCCACGAAGAAGGAGCTTGCAGAATTGGAAGAGGTAATCCAACTGCAGCTAGGACCATCAAAGACAATGGTGGAAGGGTTAGAGGAGTTGACGAAGTGTCTAGACGAGTACAAGACAAGGGAATGTAAACAACGTGCATAATAAAAAGAAGTTTGACTTTGTTTTGTGGATGTAATAGTAAGTGGGGTGAAGGTGGAAGCCTTGGTTGACGTTGGAGAGAATTGTAGTTTCATAAGTGAATGAACTACTATTTCGCTCCATTATAAGTTTGAGGGAAGTATGGCTACATTCAAGGTGGTCAACTCAGCAGTGAAGTCAGTGACATGAGTGGTTTGTTCTACACCATTGAGAGTCGAGAGTTGGTTTGGCACTTGGGATTTAATGGTGCCTCTGTGGGATTTGATGGTGCCTCTATTGGGTTGGATATTCTAATTCTCCCTTGAATAAATGAATATTGATTATCATTGCCCGTGGTTTTTTCCCTCATTCGGTTTCCACACAAATCACTCTGTCAAATTGTGAGTTAGTTGTTATTGGTTTAATGCGTGTTTAATATTACTTATTTTATGCTACGTTATATGCTATGCATTTCTTCCGCTACCCAACAAGTTGCATCAGAGCCAAGGTGAATTGAGTAGGTGTCGTAGGTGAGACAAGACGAATTGCATGCAGGTCTCTGGTGAGTGCAAGACGTTTAAGTCCATCGGATCTCCCCCATCCACACTCAAGGAGCGTTGATCTCTCAAATTATCACTCACCCATCCACACCTCATGAGCGTCGATCTAAAAATATTTTTTTTGTTCTAAAGTAAAGTTTTGGTAATGGTATGAAGTTCGATTTTGTTTTACTACATACAAGTCAAGGTATGAATGGACTTTAGTTTCCATTAATCACTTCTATGTAGTGAATATTTTATGTTTAAAAAGTGGAGGAATCGAATTTATTGAGGGAGGTGAGATTTTCTTAATAAAATAAACGTGGGATATAATACAAAATTGTGAAGTGGATCTTTTTTAGAATATAAAAAGGTGAGGTGGATCCCTTTGGTAAAAGGTAAAAGGTGCACCTTTTATGGAAAAAAGGGGTTTTTCAATATACAGTTTTTGAAACCTTTTTTAAATTTCAACCTTGTTTTTTTGTAAGATCATGGATTATTAGAAGTTGTGATTTTGTTTTGGGCGATGTGTGCTAATGGAGAAAGTGCATAGTTCTAATTTTGAGGTGGAGAAATTAAACAGTAAGAATAGTTTTGTGCTATGGAAACTCAAGGTGCGATATATTCTTGTGCAACAAGGATTGCAAAAGGCATTGGCTAGAAGGTAAAAGAAACTGGCAAGCATGAAAGATGAGGACTGGGAGGATCCGGATGCAAGAGCCCTCAATACTATTCGTTTGTTTCTGGAAGATGAGGTGTTTTTTAACATCGTTGAAGAGAAGAAAACAACAGGTTTGTGGACCAAACTGGAGAGTTGTATATGACAAAGAACTTTTCAAACAAAAGCTTCTTGAAGAGGCAGTTCTAAATCTTGCGGATGAAAGGTGTGAAAATTACTGATCACTTGAATGTCTTCAATACTCTGATTTGTCAATTAACTAATATGGAAATAAAGTTCAAAGATGAGGACAAGGCGGTTACGCTACTATGTTCGTTGCCTAAGTCTTAGGATCATCTGGTCACAACTATGTGGTTTAACACAACAGATACCATTGATTATGACATTGTTGTGGGAGCTTTGTTGTCTGAGGAGATGAGGAAAAGGTCCAGTATCAGAGATCGATCTACAAAAGGAGGGAAATATTAGAAAGGTACAACCAGGTATAAGTCAAAAGATAGTAAGGCTAAGGCAAAATGTTGGTTTGTGGAAAATCTGGGCATCTCAAGAAGGATTGTTGGAAAAGACAACAAGCATCCAAAGAGGACTCCACTAAAGAAGCAAATTTAGCTACAGGTATGGTTGATGAATTTTTGTCTGTCTATTGTGTCTCTCCACCTGTGTTCGCATAGAAGGTGCAGGGTAGTGATGGTTAAGTCACCATGAAATAATAATAATAATAAACGTATTTACTTTGGAGTTGTAGAAATTATTGATTGCATGTAAATGGGCATATGTCTATAAGACCTAAATAGGCATGTATACCCCTAGTTTATCAAGTCACCTATGAAAAGTATAGACATATATTTATGTAGATTGAATATGTGGGCGGGCATGTATGTTGGGTTACCTTGACTCAATGAAAGAGTTAATGAGTTAAATATGTTTTTAGGTCAAAGAAGGTGGTTTTTTGGGTCCATGTGTTTTGGGTATCCCATGGTATTGTGTCAATGGATTGCATGTAATGAATTCTATAAAAGGATTGGTGAACTCCATTGTAAATGGGTCTGGAAGTAAGAGGTGAAGGATTACTTTGTCGGCTTGATCGGATTTGGTCAAGGTTGTTTGAATGCGAAATTCGAGGTGGAGCAATGTGTCCAGTTTATAAAGGTGGGTCTATAGAAAGGTTGATGTGTTGGCAGGTCAATCAAGTGTTTGAGAATATATGATGAAGGTAGGTTTATATCCATGGAACTTGAAAAGTATTGCAAGGAATTTGGGATCGAATAGGCATGTTCATTAATGACAAGTTGCAACAATAGTTGTGGACAGAAGCAATTGTGCTATCTGGTAACTCGGTCACCATCGGTTGCAAAAGACAGGAAGATTCAAGAAGAGATTTCTAAGTAGGACCCAAATCAAACAGGTAGATCTTTGATATGGTGATGATGTTAAGGGGTGCAGACTATTGGGATCCTACTACTGACAGAATCATCATGGACAAAGATGCAATTTTTGATAAATATCCTTTTATAAAATCAAACATAGTAAAATATGAAAGGTTCAAAGCATGGCTGGTAGTAGAAAGGTATTTGGAAGGTATTGATTTCCATGAAAGTTTCTCACGAGTTGTTAAAAGCTTGTTTCTATTCATGTTGTGTTAGCACTGGTTGTGATAGTACAAATAGATGTTAAAAAAATTTTACATGGAGGTTGTTGGATAAGGGGATGTATATGGAACAACCAGAACGGTTAGTTCATAATCGTAACAAAACATTTGTTTGCAAACTCAAAAATCATTGTATGGCCTCAAGCATGTCAGGAAAATGGTACAAGATGTTTGATTCCTTCATGGTGAGCCAAATTTTACAAGAAGTGAGTATAACCATTTTGTTTATGGTATATTCATTATCTTGGTGTTATATGTTATGCCTGTTGCAAGCACAAGCATGGTTGAGATCAACCGGTTGGCTCAGTTGGTTACAACATTTGTTATGAAGGATTTGGGAGCAGCAAAATAAATCTTGAGCATGGAAATGCATAGAGACATGAAATATGGTAAGCTTGGTTATCACAACAGAAGTATGTGGTGAAGATACTTAAGAAATTCAGTATGAATAATGTGAAACTGATAAAATCCCTTTGGCTTTCCATTGTAAGTTTGGTCTATGTCCCAATTGATGAAGAAGAAAATGGTTATATGTCTCCAGTATTATATGCTAGTAGGAAGTTTGAGGATTACGATGGAGAAATGATCAACATTTCACATGTAGTTGGTGTGAGTAGACACATGGAAAAACTAGGTGAAGAGCATGGAAATGGGTGCTTCAAACAAAGAAGCACAAGTATCATCTACAATGGTTGCAAAGATTTGGTTTGTGGTTATGATTCATGAGATTTTGACAAGTGCATCGGTATATTACATAGGTTACTCATGGAGACAGAATGGTCCATGCTAGAGTGAATCGTGTAGGCATGTTCACGTAACGATATTGTCATCTAGAAGTTGCGGCATACCCATAGACAATGTGAGTGCAATGTGTAGTGAGTGTGTGAGAGCAAGACACAATATTGAGGTGTTGTGTGTATAAGAGGAGAGGATGGTTGTATGCTTGGGTTAGATATTGTAATTCTCCCTTGAATAAAAGAATATTGATTATCATTGCCCATGTTCTTTTTCCTCATTGGGATTCCACATAAATCACTGTGTCAAATTGTGAGGTTGTTGTTTTCTGATTAATGCGTGATTAATCTTGTTTATTTTATGCTTTGTTATATGCTATGTTTTTCTTCGGCTGCCCAACATGGCCATGATCTATGCATTGATCGATAAAAATTGATGGACAAAAGACAAACATTGGCATATCCATTGACAAACGCACTGGGCGCCATGTTCATCACTTCTTGTCCCTTCTAGAGTATATTCACGATGTGTGTTCGAGGTAGCCATTGTAGTTCCTTAACTCTCGGCATAGATAATGAAAACCGATGGACAAAAGACAAATTTAGGCATCTCAAGTCTTTGGAGAGTTTAGTTGTGTGGAAAGGAGATCTAGAAAATTTAAAGTGGTTTTTCAACCTCACTACTAATCTTTGTTTCCGGTCACAGAAATTAACTTTTGGGTTATTTATAGTGATTTCATACAACATGACATTTCATATAATTGAGAAAATTTGCTAGCTCTGGTAATTTGGAGCAAATTTGGCAAAATGGAGCATACCTTTGTCTTCATTGTCATTTCATACTAAGGGAACTCATCATCTCGGCTTCTTAGTGTTTTTGAATATGCAGGTTCAAGCAAGATCATTTCTTATGTGGAGAAGACACAACTTCCCTTTCTAATCAATCTGATAAAAAAACTAGTTACTAGATGTTTTCGACATCGTGCCAACTAATTTATTTCACTCCCATGATTGATCCGTCTTAGAGACAAACGGATTGATCCCATGATTCATTCAACCGTCTCAGAGCCAAATGAATCAATCCCATTAGAGAGAGGTTTGGTGGAATTGAGATTAATAGTTGTTGTTTTTTGTTCATATGTTTTAAGTTACACTTTGATGGGTTTTACATTACTATTTTCAAACAATTGTTTATAATATCTGCCCTTGGCTTCCCTATTATTCTACTTAATATTTCCACTCCACCTTAATATATCATGAAATTGATATTAGGTAGAAGATAATAGGTTTTACCTAATATTTCCATACCAATACTCTTATAAAAAATTATAAATAAAAAACAACTTTAAAAAACACATCCTACCAACTTATCTACTAATAAAATATAGATATAGCTATGCTTAACATTACCTGTGAAATTATCCAATACCCTTCATAAAAATCTCTTAAAGGTCCATGAATTTGATAAATGGACCTTGCACTTGATATGGTATACCTACTATGTTCCATGCACCGCACACAATTTTTAACTCGCACATTTTAATATTCAAATAAAGTACAAGATTTATCATTATGTTTCCGACCATTGTACATTCCATAACCCAAATTATCAAAACGGGAAATTATTCAGTTCTTTAATTATCAAAACGGGAAATTATTCAGTGCTTCTCATAGAAATCTCTTAAAGATTCATGAATTTGATCTCTTCTCGCAGAGTTTAAAATTCACTCCTTCCATTTAATGCACTTATTGTGGTATACCTACTATGTTGTGGTATACAATTATTGACACAGAGTGAGTAAAAAACACAAAGATCATATCAAAGGTTTCATCTTATTCATCAAAAATGTGGATACAATGTTTACATGTATAGGCGGACAATTCAACTGTCATTGAACGAACAATGACCAATATTTTTTAAGTTAACATTACATAACCAAAGGATTAGTTAACATTCCCCTTTTAATCTGAAGGGACATTTGTCATCCCAAGCATCATTCGAAATTTTTGAAATTTCTCTCGACCCAAAGCTTTAGTAAAGATGTTCGCAATTCTCTATGAAGTAGAACAATGATTGAGATGAATGATTTGGATCTCAACACGATGACGAATTAAATTATATTTGGTGTTGATATGCTTGGTTTGATCATGAAATTTGGGATTCTTGGCCAATTGAATTGCAAAAGTGTTATCAACAAGTAGAGGCGTTGAAGTCATTTGTTTCTCTTGCAAATCTTCAAGTATTTTCCAAAGCCAAATGATTTCTTTTGTGACTTGAGCTGCTGCAACATATTCTTCTTCAGTTGTAAAATCAACTGGTACAGTTTTCTTTCATGATCTCCAAGTGATAGATGCTAATCCAAGAGACATCAAATAACCTGGAGTAGACACTCCATGCTCTTTGTCCCTGTCAAAATCAGAATCTGAATAACCAATGAGATGGAAGTTTGAAACTTTAGAATATTTGATGCCAAATGATTGAGTTCCTTTTAAATATTTGAGCACTCATTTTGATGCGTTCCGATGACCTTCACAGGGCTAATGCATAAACCTACAAAGTATTCCTACAACAAAGGTTATGTCAGGACGAGTAGTAGTAAGATAAATTAAACTTCCAACAAGCTCCTTGTACTTTGTTTGATCTTTAAATGCATTTCCTTCATTTGATGTAAGTGTTAGATTCTACTCCATCAGAGTGGAAACAAAATTACAATCCTGCATCCCAAATTTTCTCAATAGCTCTCCAATATACTTTTTTTGAGAAATAAAAATGTACTTCGGTTGTTGATCTACTTCAATTCCTAAATAATAATGAGGCAAGCCCAAATCAATCATATCAAAAACATTTTTTAGATCTTTATTAATGGTTTCTATATAATCATCATTGTTTCCTGTGATTAGTAGATCATCAACGTATATGACTAGGTATATAACTGATTTACCAACCTTCTCGACAAATAGAGTTGCATCATCTATATTGAAATGTTTGTAGTTTAATTTCAGAAGATGCTCATTTAATTTTTGATACCAAGCACGTGGTGCTTGCTTCAAGCCATATAAACACTTTACCAAATTACAAACCTTATCCTCTTGACCTTTGACGGTAAAACCTTCAGGTTGACTAATGTATACATCTTATTTCAAGTCTCCATTCAAGAATGCAGTCTTAACATCCATATGATGATTTTTTCATCGTTTATGAGCTGCCAAAGAACAAATTTTGAATAGTGCCCCATTTTGCAGTAGGAGAAAAAGTTTCTCTGTAGTCAACACCTTCCTTCTGAGCATATCCTTTTTCTACAAGTATTTCGTTGTGTTTATCAAGAGAGCCATCTGCTTTATATTTGTTCTTATATACCCACTTGCAGCCAATAGGTTTGATTCTAAATGGAGGGTCCACCATCCTCCAAGTTCCATTTTTTATGAGAGCATCATACTCTCTCTGCATTGTACTTTTCCATGCATCACTATTTACTGCTTCTTGAAAGGAAGTAGGTTCATCAAGCAAAAAAACTTAATTCAAAATCAAAAGAACTCTGGAAACTGTTACCTGAGTTTGAAGTAACATCCGTGACAAACTCGTCATATTTTCTTGGAAATGTCCTAATCCTTGTTGATCTACGTACTGATTATTGTGATGTTTCCTCAGCTTCAAGAGTTGGTTCTTCAAGAGATAATTCAAGGACATGTTTTGATTCCCTATTGTCATTCAAAATTTTTTCTCCCACATTCTCTACATTATCTAATGGAGAACCAGAAGAAGAAATTGATGTTATCAAAGTAAATTTCAAAGATTGATCTAGAACATGAATCCCCCCTTCAAGATTTGGAAGTTTATTATCCCATTCATGATAGAAATTTTTAGAGTGAAATCGATCATTGTTTGTCAACAGTGATTTCCTCTTTATCAAACTCAAGAAATATAACATCTCTAGAAACATAAAAAAAATTGTTTCCTTCATTGTAAAGTCTATAAGCTTTTGAAGTATTAGAATATCCCAGAAAAATGAACTTTATGCTTCTTGCTCCCAATTTATTTCTTTGTTGTTCAGGAATCAAAGCATAATAGGTGGAACCAAAAACTCTTAAATGCTTGACAACTGGAAGATGGCCATGCCACATTTCATAAGGAGTTTTATTTTGAAATGCAACTGAAGGACTTCGATTCTTAGTGTAAACAACACAAAGGATTGTCTCTCCCCAAAACATTAATTTGACATTCTTAAAAAATATCATTGATCTGATCATATTCAACAAAGTTCTATTCATTCATTCAGCCACGCCATTTTGTTGTGGATTAAAAGGAACAATGGTATGATGTTTGATACCATTGTTTTGCAAATATTTTTCAAAAACTGAAGATGTATATTCGCCACCATTATGAGTTTTAAAATTTCGAATATTGAGTTGAGTTTCATTTTTAATCCATAAATGAAAACTTTTGAATGTATCAAAAGCTTGAGATTTTTCTTTTAATAGATAAACCCATCACATCCTAGTATAGTCATCAATAAAATTCATCATCTATTTATTTCTATTTGCGGATGGAACATGCATGGGCACACATAAGTCTGAATGAATAAGACCAAACTTTTTAGAAGATCGAGACATAGAGTCATGAAAAGGTTATTTACTGTGTTTGCCTAAAATACATGCATCACATTGAGAAAGTTGTCTTTGAATTGTAGGATGCCTTTTAATTCCTTTCTTCTTCGTAAGCCCGAGACTCTCAAAATTAATGTGACCAAATCGAGCATGCCATAACAAAGTGGAAGATAAATTACCACTATGTTGAAGGATCTATGCAGGCCTATCTATGGACTAGATAATCATTCAATGAAATAGCATAACAATATACTAAATACTAAATGATTAAATCACAATATCATATAAAGAAGAAAGAATTGTAATTGCACAAAAAGGTTGTGTCCATTGCGATCAACCTTGATATTTATAACAATACATAGCCTCATAGAACAAGCAGTTAGATGCTCATGATTGAACGCTTACAACAATTGATTTTAGAAAACTACTCATGCATTTTGCATGCATTATTTAGTCAGACAATCTATATCTGAATACTAATAGACAGAAAAAAGAAAACTGCAAATGGATTGATGGATTGCATCATGTCAGATGATTGACAACACTGCATCAATTACCAACATACTCCCCCTTGATGCTAAGAGGGCTCACAATCTGATCTCGAAGTTTCAAAAAATGGACTTTAGCAACTCCCTTAGTGAAAATGTCTGCAAGTTGTTCTTGGGTCTTTATATACATTAGTTCTACTTCCTTATTTTGCACCAAATCTCTAATGAAATGATACTTTAAATCAAAATGTTTTGTCCTGCTATGATGGACTGGATTCTTGGCCAATTTGATGGCACTAGTGTTATCACAAAATATCACTGTAGGATGAATTTGCTTTTCTCCAATTTCTTCTAGAACTTTTCTAAGCCATAATGCTTGTGTACCTGCTGAGGTGACTACAACATATTCTGCTTCTGTGGATGAAAGTTCAACTATACTTTTCTTCTTTGAGCTCCAAGTAATAAACCCCAAACCAAAAGAGAAACAATTACCAGATGTAGACTTCCGGTCATCCAAACTACCTCCCCAATCAGAATCACTAAATCCAACAAGATTAAACCTTTTAGAAGTGTAGTAAT
>JASDQU010204640.1:7341-17684 GCA_032191745.1 Picea mariana
CACAAATTAATTTGACTAAGACCCACATTCGGCAATTTCTCCCCCTTAGGCACCTAGGGAAGAGAAACACTTGCCTTGGTACTTTATTTTAATTTAAAATTTAACAATTATTAAATGGTTCACACTCTGAGTTTGAGGGTTCTAATATTTATGATAAGGAAACCACTATATTTGTGTCAGAGTGATGGTTAGATATTGTGTGTCCCCTATATTTCATGATCAATTCTTAATATTGTAAATGAGATATGGTTTGATCGTTTAGATCGCATTCTTCATAAAAAGAGACGAGATATGAAAAAAAATCGAATATTTCTTGTCTTGAGGGTTCGTCACTCTCAGGAAATTTACAGTAAATTTGCATGACTCTCTGAAAGAAATCATTCTCATATTTGTTCCAAATCCTATGGATTTATGCAAGTTCATTAAAGCGTTCATCATAAACATAATATTCATGAGCAACGATAAAGACTTCCATGAACTGTTTCCATCTATGAATCGATTTTGTTAGAAATGTCCTAAACCATGTTTTAATTCACCCTTTGAATGTGAGGATGAACAATCAACATGTTTCATTGTTCTAAACAATATTAAGGTTTCATCGAGAAATGTTGAATCCTTTGAGATGTGTGAATGCAAATACATGCCCTTCACCATCGAATTTTGGATTTGACAAGAGATTGATTGTCTTGATTGAGATGGCCTCAATGGGTCTTAGGAGACTCAAAGGGTCATCATATACAAAGATATGGAGAGGATCCATGTGCTGGTTAAAATTTAATGAAATGACTCCACATGGGAAGGCTTGTCATTCAGCCCTCCTTCTAGTGCCAATTCTGTTGACGGGTCCAAATTCACCCAAAAACAGTAAGGGGTTACCCCTAGTAAGAATTCCCAATTATACCTCTTACCGTTTGGAATAGGGAACCCATACGGATTCTGTCCCGGCAACCATTTTTGGTTTGGTTTTATCAGTTTCGGCCCAGTCCACTAATGAAGGTAAGTGATGGATGGTTATGCAGACAAAAGATGTAGATGAAGAATATGTAAATGTAGGAATATAATCTAATTATAATCTACCATATCCTAGCTATGAGTGAACTATAGTAACAGAATGAGTTCTAACGAAACTAAACTATGCATAAACCCCAATCAGATAGCTATCATGAATGCATGTAGTTAGAAACACATTCATATAAGTCTATAACCACAATAATCTAAGTCACGTTTCTGCATACATTCAAAACTCATTCATTCAGGACATGTAATATAAGAAAGAGTAACAAAACTGCAAGAAGACATATATTTTGTCAGCATAGTACATAAACAAACATGCTCTTACAACCTATGTGAACATGTAAATTATGCTTGAAATAGTTCAAAGCAAAACAACGACACATGTGGGTCTTTCTCTCTATCAAAAGTTGGCCCCGAGGGTTTCTCCATATTAACATTTTCAACAATAGTACATGAAAACTCTAAGAACAACTCTCCAATTTTAGTTGACACTATATTCCCAAAGTAGTTTATAAGTGTACATTGTTTGAAGTGCCAAAATCCTTTTCTTTGGGTACAATTTTAGTATTTAATGAAGTTCAATGTGATCCTTGGCCTTCCTCCTTCCTCTATGACCCTTTGCCTTCCCATATTTTGTCTTTATTCTCTTTGTAATGATGAGAGGGAGAAGACAATAATTACATTTCAAAGTTTTCCTCTAGTCTCGGTGGGCCATCATGGATTTTGGATGTAGTGCCTCTCATCCACCATAATGACTAGTTTGGACATTGAAACATATTGGTCATTCAAGCTTGACAATTGATCATCATGGGTTTCAACCCTCCTCTTCATCCATTTGAATTGTATCCCTTTTTCTACTTCTTTTTGTTACGACAATTGATGTTTTCATTAATTCTCCTTTGTCCCTGAAGTGGATCACATTGTAAGGATGTTGAGTGTGCCCTCCTCTCGACATTATTACCTGACACCATTGTAGATGAGTGGTATCAGAGGGATACTTATTAAAACAAACATTTGAACCCATAAAACTTAAATATAAGTAATCAATACTTCATAGAAACTTCCATGAGTTTTATTCATGATTCCTCTTCTTGCGGTTGAGGTGTGGTGTTCTCCGGGGTTGCTAAAAAGGTGTCATATCTCAATCAAAAAATAAATATTCCATATGTTAGTAATTTCTCAAATCATATAACTAGGAAGTTTTATATCTCAAAAATACATTTCTAATGGTATAAAGAATGCATGAAACAAACACCTGATTCAAACATTATCGTTGTTTTATGAAAGGCAATTTTTTAGGTTTTGAAGGAGTTAATACTAACTCCTTCAACATACCATCAGAGGAGTTAATACTAACTCCTATGACTTCCTATTGTTGGAGTTTGAAATAACTCCTCTAATATGAATCAGAGGAGGTTGAAATAATTTCTTTGATATGTATCGAAGGAGTTTGAACTAACTCCTTCGCTTTGTATCGGAGGAATTGACGAGAAATCCTTCGAAATTTCAGAAGAGTTGAAGGGAACTCTTATGAATTGCTTCGAAGGAGTTGAATGGAACTTCTCCTTCCCGGGAAAGAAAATTTGGAAAAATTTCTAAGTTTCATACTGGAAAGAGATAATGAGATCTTGAGTTCGAAATCCCATAACTTTCTCATATGTCATCTGATTGAGGTGTTGTTTTTTACAACTCAAAGAGCACATGGAGACACTTCTATCAAGATAATTGAACATGTTATTTAGGAATTTGAGTGTATCAATGCTTAATGATGACCACAGTTAGCGAGACTTTCTTGGCGAGAAATCCTTGATGATCATTTTGATACTTATGAACCTCATATTTCGATTCTGTCAGTTGTGTTGGAATCTTAATCGCATAATCCATACAACTATCATGTTTAAGGAGTGACAAATCCCCTTTCTCCAGTACCCAAAATTGTAAGTAAGAAAATATTTAAATGAAAGTTTGGACCTCGTCCTTGCTATTGCTTCGCTAGAATTTGATTCCATAAGTTCCTATGTCATGTATTCTATATAGGCTCTTCGTTCATACATTGACATTGAGGTGATGTGTCAATAAGATAGAATTATATACAACCAAATGACATTTGAGGTGCTTAACACAGTTTTGGAGCCGAGGTGGTTGATTTACCTTCAAGATTCATTTATGAGCCAGTAAAAGACCTACATATTCTTTAGTTAACCTATCTAATGATATACAACACTTCCATGCTCATGGTTAGTCAAAAAATCAAGAGGAACAAATAAAAAAGGTTGATTTGGTACGTGAATGCCAGTTGTTGGTGATACAGACAAACTTGATTATGAATGTGGTCATGAAGAAAGTTACATTTTTTAGGTATTAGTCATCAATTATCCACGTAGGTGCAGAGAGATTAGTCACCAGAAATGATAGGAGATCGATTGATAACGTAGCACGAAGGATTTGAGCTAGAAGGGGGATGGGATAAGCCTCAAGGAGAAAGTGGGCCACACTGACCTAGTCAGTGTTGGAGAGAGGGAGAAGGTCATCATTAATTCTCTAAAAAATGATGAGGGGTTGACATCCTTCCACTGATGCATTTGCAACAGGAGAGGGAAACTTGTCAATGGGTAGTGCATCTAGGAAGAAGAGGTGAACCTCTTCAATAAGCACTATAACAAAGAGAAAGGGAGAGAGCATTTCCGATATGCGATGCATCAATGAAATTCGGTGAAAGGTGGGCATGCAAAGAATATAATCATGTGGAAACTACTGATGTGTCAACATTAATCGTGTGCACTTCGTCGGTGATTAGAACATGTATAGTGAGGTTTAGCGGAAGCACACTGATGCATAAACCAATTTCGAATGAAGGTGGTCTATGCATAGATGAAGGAATCAATGGTGCATCAATGGGAAGGTGGAAGAAGTATAAGTTCTTCGGTATGCTATGTATCAGTGAAAGAAGAGGACTCGCTGAAGTGTGAATCGATAGGTTGAAGTGATCTGAGGAGGAACTAGAAATGATAAGGTGGGGTAGTGTGAGGAGAACTCGGGATTAGTTGTTTGCATGATAGAAAGAGGGAAAGGGTCCTAGTGAGAATAATTGAAAGGGGGTCCAATTTATTTTCTTTGAGAGATGTTAAGACAATTGAATTGGGAGGTTGTTGTGCATGCGCAACAAGACCCTACAACACTAAGAGATCTATCCTCACCGATAAATATTTGTTTGGTGTTACATTCATTAAGAGAAAAACAAAATAGATTTATCCTTAGCCATATGACAGCATGCTCCAGAATCAATAAACCACTCATCAAAAAAAGAAGTAGAAGTTGCATTGAAGGAGAAACCATAATTAAAAAGTGCATGTCCATGAGAAGAAGAGGTAGAAGAAGAAGAATCAAGATTGATGTTTTGTTTCTTCATTGCTTTTTCTAAGGCTTCCATATTTTTAAAACATTTAGAATCCACATGACCATCTTTCCCACAAAAGTTACAATGCCTATCAGTCTTCTTACTTTTAGATTTTGCTCCTTTATCACCATTAGGATTAGAAGTTGGAAAAGAGGGTTTAGGATCCTTGTTTTGCTTATTTTTGCGAGGATGTTGCTTCTTGGGATGCTTGGATTTATCTTTCTATTCGACAACTAAGGATTTGTTAGATGTACCTGTAGTGATAATTACTCCAAGTTGAAAAAACTTATCTCTCTCTAATTAGAGAATCAAAAAGGGCTCAAGAGTGGGTTCTTTATGTTGGAAAATTGGTTGTCACTGATGTCAACCCTAGAAGAAGCCTCGAATCCCCTAGAAGTGATACATTCAATTGAAGGATCCTCTAAAGTGGTCCCATTATGGTGTATATTTAAGCATGTCCCTTAAGGGAAGATGCTTTGAAGAAGCCTACAAGAAATCCCTAGATGTCAAGCAAAGAATCTTGAAGTTATGGTCAAGAAGCCCCAAAAGAATGGTCAAGAAGCCCTAGGATCGACCCCAAAATTGGAATAAAAAATTATGGAAATAAATATTGCAAGTGTAAAGTGATGTTTGAACAAGTCAGCCCCAATGGATTAAAAACAAAAATCAAATTAAAGTTATTGGTCAAGTCGACCCCATTGGAAATTAATTTTAAAAGATTAAAATTAAGTTTGTTGGTTAAGGTTGGCCCTATTTTAAGGAGAAGAGTTAGTATAAATATGAGGAGGATTCACCTCATTTGAATATCATATCAAGTGAATTGGACTTGAAGAAAATTGAGGAACACTAAGAAGAATATCACAACAAGAACTTATCCATCTTTAGCACAAGTTTGAAGATCCAATTGAAGGTGAGTTTCAGGAGCAAAAAGGAGGAATACAGAGAAATTCTCGAATTTGTTTTGGCATGAATATGAGGTATGTATTGGAGTCTTACGAGAAAATTTAGGGCATGTTCTGAGGACAAATCTAAGGAGAATCAAGGGTTGATCTGAGGTGCAACCATGGAAATCTTGAGGCATATATGTTAGGCAATTTTCTAAGGTTTGTAGGCCTAGTTCTAAAGCTACTTTAAGGGATAGCTTGAGGTAGTCTTAAGTTGCAAGTTTTGAGGAAATAAAGGTGAACTTCTGAGGCATATCAGAGGTAATTAGGGCCTATTCTAAGGTCATTTTTGGTTAGTTATAAGGATGAGTTTTTGGAAGTCTGAGAAAATAGTTCAAGGCCTATAGAAGGTGTGTTTGCAGACCCAAATTGGGGTGATTTTAGAATTGAATATTCATATCAGTCCTAGGAGAAAATAGGGCCGAGTTCTCACAAAATTCTTCAGTTCCTATATCAGTCATGTTCTAGCAAGTCTTCAGGATCATTTGACAAGCAAAATGAAGAGTTTCTTTTAGAGCAGTTAAGGAGGGTATTTTGGGCAAGTCAAGGACCTATTATGGCATGAGAACGCAATGTATGAAGAGAAAATATCAAGCGTAGTAGTATCCATATTTTACAGGTTTCAAGGAAAGGAAGTTACTTTGCATAGTGTGTCTTGGAGTATTCCGGTGAATTTTGTAAATATTGTAAAAACATTTATTCTTATGATTTTGTGAAACAAGGGTGGGTGGGTGGTGCATATGAAGATCGGTGTATTCAATTTGTAGGTTGGTGCCTATTTTGTGTGAGTTGGTGTTCACATGTGTTGATGATTATAGTTACATGAGACATTCTCCAGGACACAGACCTGAGAGAGAGCCCATGAGCTGGGTGTGTGGTTCCTATCTGAGATAGAGCTGGAACGTAGTGATGGCCTCCTCCTTATAGAGAGTTGAGAAGAACTCTATATGATTCTCCTGTGTAACGTAGTGAGAAAGGATATCTTATGAGTTGAACGTGCCTGTGGCTAAGCACAAGGTGAACATGTGAATTCCCATGAGTTGGGTGCATCGTTATGAGCCATAGATGAATATGATGTATTAGCCTCCTTTGAGCAGAGAGTTGAGATGATGAACTCCAGATGACTCTCTTATGTAATGTAGTGGGAAATAATATCTGTTGAGTTGGACATGCATGTGGATGAGCACAGGTGAACATGATCCTAGTGGTTGAGCACTAGTGAGTGTGGTTCTCTTGTGGGACGTAGTGAGATAGAGATATGGACATCCCTTTGGATGTCCCCCTAGTGGTTGAGCACTAGTGGGTGTATGAGATCCCTTTCTATATTGTTCAAGAGTCAAAATTACCTATAAACCTATTTGTAATGTCAATGGTACAGGTCAGCCCCACCTTAATGTAAAAGATAATTAATGTAATAGATAATTAATATAAAAGATAATTAATATGGTAATTATTAATTATATTTTGAGTTATTGAGGTCAGCCCTATTGTTCCAATAGACACATCATTTGATGTGACAAGTATTATATTAATAAAGGTGAATCCCCATTGAGGAAATACACTTATCATTGTGTCATCTCATGATTTCAGAAGTTGTGGTCTGAAATTATGAGAATTACAACACCCTCTTGTGTATTAGGTTTGGTGATGGTGTGGGAGGTCTTTCTCTTGAGGAATATAGAAAATGATTGGATGTGTTTTCTTCCCTTTTTGAGAATGGTTTCCCATGATACTTCTTGTGTTCTTGTGCATGGTTATTCTTCTTTTGATCTTGGTTTTATGAAGTAGTTATGCTTCAAGTTATAGTTAAATAGAAAATTTAAAGAGGATACATGAGCCATATCTCATTGAAAATCCAACATGGCATCAGAGCAAGCTTGAAGAATACCATTGCAGACTAAAATTGAAGGTAAGATCTACCAAAACTCTGTTGTAGATATTAAGAGAAGAGGACCAAACCCCTCTTAACAATTCTTTGGTAAGATGAAAAGGGCCAGATCTTTTCTTTAAAAATTTATGTGGTGAAGAGAAGAGGGTCGGACCCTAGGAGAAGGGTCAGCTGCTAGAACAAGATAGTCACAGGCCTAAGGAGAATTACATACCCTAAACCAAAGCCACTGTAAATAACCCGACCTGCTCTAAGGCCCCTCCATAGCTTCTGCAGATATACCCCAACAACAAACGCCTAAAGAATAAGGTCTAGACCCCTTCTGAAGTGAAATCAAAGGCTGCCACAACCCAAAAATCGAAGACTGTCCAGGCAAAGTTTACCTCAGTCCAAGACTGTCCAGGCAAAGACAATGATGAGGTTTTCTAGGAAATGATGAGGTTGTTGTCCTGTGCAAATTTTACCTCAGTACGAGGACAATAGAAGAGTATTGTTTTCCTTTTTCTTTTTTTTTTCAAGCAGACTGTGGGATGCTAAGAACTATGTGATTTAAAGATTTGGGAAATTAGAGCCAATAAGGTGGTCCATTAATACTTGAGAGGTATTAGCCCAATCTTGTATATAGACTTCATCTATTATGGGAATCATTTTGCATCTTCTTGTGATATTTCTAGACAAATTCCAGTGAAGAAGTCTATTGTTGTTTGGGATTCTTGGACTCAAGTTCCTTTATCAAATCAAGTATATGTGGAAGAATATACTTGCCCATGAATACACTATCATCCAGTTGAAGATAATTTTTTCTCTCAATCAAATGACAACTACATTGCAATATTCTCATTTAATCCACCATTTAAATTAAACAAATACAAACGATTCATGAAGTTTCAAGGTTTCTAATTCGATGTAACTTCATTCAAGATGTTGGGATGGTGCTATATCAATATTTGAGTAAAATATGAGAAAATAAAGGCTTCCAAGCAAGGTGATAATGTCCATACTCAGTTAGAGAATACCTTCACTAACATTGATGATTCAGAAAAAGAAAACTTGGAGTAGGTTCCAAACTTTCAATCAATAGAATATGAAGAGTCTCCTCCTCCAAGGAAAAGAAAATAGAAAAATGAATCTGTTGGTATGGTGTCAACAAAATATGTGGTAGTGTTGTCAGTAACAAAAGGTTGTAGCAGTTGTGCACCCTAAGATGCACTGTCCAACAACAAGGGATATGTATGAGTTACTTGACAGATAGCACTACAAAAATATTGTTGTTGATAGAATCCAGGATGTTGAGCAAAGTTCCAAGCCCAAATATGAAGGAGTCTCTGAGGTATAGAAGGACCAAGTCTGATTTTTATCCTGAGCATGCAGAAAGTTTCTACTAGACCAAAATATAAGGACACCCCAACTACAGTAGCTACAAGGTTGATGCAGAGACTTGTATAGTACAAGGTGGCCACAAGGAATGTCATTAATCATCATGACATTGAAAAACAAGCAGAACCTCCATTGGTGTACACTCTTATGTATGCACTTGTATATATGTATTATTTGCATAATTGTCATAAGGGTACTTGAAGGAGGAAGGAACCCTTGGTGAAATCATGGACCCAGAGAAGTCTCAATGCATTCATAAGAACAACACACTAAAAGTGAAGACTCCGGGTTTGATTGTTTTTAATTATCATAAATGTAACCTACATCTATAAGGTTGTTACATTAAAAGTAGGGGTTGTAGATGTGACAAACAATCCTTAAAATGTTTTGATTCTAGAGATGTACTCATGAATCTCCACTAGGAGATATTGTTGTAATTTTTTCCTTTCGTTTGTTTTCTTGTTCTAGGCAGGTTAACAACAAAGGAAGATGCTTATCCTTTAGACTTCAAAGGGAGGAACTTGAATCAGAAGGAGTCAAACTAATTGAGAAAGAGAGGCATTATCTTCTTCCTCTTTAGTAGTCCAAAGGGAGATAGCCATTGATACAGTTGATCCATTTGATATTACCAGAGACTTTGCAATAGGCCATAAAAGGCATGTTTGGGCTTGAAAAACTTTGCAAGAGGCAGAAAGACATGTAGCTGATGGAAGTGTCGAGAAATACAAAAATGACAATTGTAGTCAGAGGATACTCACAAGAAGAGGGAGTGAACTATGATGAGACATATTAATCTATTATCCTGATGCACTCCCATATGTACTACCATCCATGAGCTAGAAACTACATCACATAGATGGATTCTTGATGAAGTTTGGGTTTTAGAAAGAGTGTTGTTGATCCAAACCTATACTATTACATTTTTGGTGACGAGAACCTGATTTTGATGACTTATTCAAGAAGTCGTGTTGTTACAAACAATATTTGACTTCTGATTTCAAGATGAAGAATCCGAGTATGACGCACTACTTCTTGGGACAAGAAGTATGATAGAGGACCAATAAGATTTTCCTAAGTCAAGGAAAATATACAATGGATATATTAAAAGAAGTTCAATATGACAGAATACAAATCCATATCTACACCGATGATGATAGATTTGACGAAAGAATAAATGATGATGATTCATATGAGATTGATCCACATGTGTACTGACAATTGATTGGATGATTGATGTATTTGGTTAAACACCAGACCTGATATATGCTATACAACGAATGTTCCTAATCAATCTATGAGTTAGTTGAGACAAACTCACTAGATAGCAGTAAAACATGTATTGAGATATATACGAGGCACAATTGGATATGGCCTGATATATGCCTACAATGTGAACTTGGTTTTGTAGGGATATGCTAATATGTATTGAGAAGAGAGTAAAATGGACTGGAAAAGAACATCCAGTTGTTGTTTTTACCATGAATTTTTCCATGGATTCCTGGTGTAGCAAGAAACAAAGCTCTATGGCCTTGAATACCACAGAAGCAAAGTATATATCATTGAGTGTGCAAAGCAGTGCAACTTCATAAAATTCTGACATATTTACTTGATCATGAGATGGATTTTATGATCATAACTAGAGTTGTGTGAAGCTCTTTGAGAAACTTGTGTTTCATGATAGATCGAAACACATTGAGATAAAATATCATTTTTAGAGACATGA